>JAIFZK010000020.1:9350000-9367500 GCA_027481765.1 Tenualosa thibaudeaui | reverse complement strand
CAGAGGCTGGTGTCAGGGACAGCGTGGGCAAGGAGACAGGCATGTGACTACAGCAGACAGCAGTCTGCCCTCTCAGTCTACACCAGGCCCTTTTTTCTTTATGTGTTTATTTCTTCTTTCATTTCTCTCCTTTTTTCTCTGTGCCTGCCTAACACTGGATCTCTTCTTATCTGGTTCGATCCTACATAAGTCTGCGTGCGTGTGCGTGCCCTTCTTGAAGGAATTGTTCTGACAGGCCTTTGACTCGCTGCTTTTCTCTTTCCACGGAAAGAGCATCTAGAAGGCTGAGCTTTGGTCCTGCCTGTGCTGTTCTCCTCCTCTTCCTCCTCCTCCGCCTCCTTCATCTTTGCCCTGTACTCAGATTAGCCCCAGGTTGTCAAAACTGTTTCATTGCCCTTCCTACCCTTCACACAGCACACGCAGCCTAAAGTCATGCAGAGTTCAAAGCACTTTGTTCCACATTTACATGCAGTGCATCAGAATAGTATTTGAACAACACGTGAAGAGGAAATAGTTTTGTTTTGCTTTGTTTTGTTGAATGATTTGATTTGATTGATTTTGTTTTGTTTTGTTTTGTTTGGTTACACTGTTCCCATGGTGACTGACTGACCCTCTTTCTGGAGGCCACAGCGATTGGCTTTGAATTCTTGTCCCTTACTCCTACTGACACACTAACCCTATCAGCAGAACATGGAATTACTTCGTCAGGAATTCAGACCACAAGTTTTGGCCCTCTCCATGCCTCTCCACCCCCCCACCCACCATTATGCTCCCCTACCCCTCTCTTCTCCTTTTGCTGCTCCGTCACATGGTGAGTCAGGTGACACCCATCCCGTAAGATTAGGGGCCCGCAGGACTCTCCTCAATAGGGACATTGTGAGGGGCCACAGCTCCCTCTGGCCACTCAACGTTCCGTGTTTAATCTATTTAGTTGTGCTGGGCCTGGGCCGAGGCTTACACCGTGGAGAGAACCGAACCTGCAGAGGTTAGGGAAAGTGCAGTGTTCTACTGTCGTTTTGTTCTCCACTCTCTCTTAGGAGACTCTCAGGGAGCCAGAAAAAAGGTTCATGGCTCTCCGAGACAATAAGGCTATTTTTTAATTCATTTGTCCCTGCCGAATCGACGCCCCCCCCAAAAAAGGCTATTGAGGTGAAATGGCCTCAATGTCATTTGGACACAATGTCGAGATTGTATTTCCTGCAGCAGAAGTTTCGTTTAGCCTGCATTTAGCCCGACTGCACCTCAAGTGGCTCTTGAGATTCTAACAGGTGAAATGTCAAGGACAGTGTACCCAGCCACAGTGCATGTATACAGGGATACTGTGTATAACGACATAATGGGGTTGAAATAACCCCGCAGTTGAAACCTATCCTGCCCTGTATCTCTATATATCTTCTCGTCTGCTCCTTGCCACCCTGTCGTATACCTGAACCTGCTGTACCTTCACAGCAGGACTCCCATTTTGGCTTGTTACTGCCAGACTCACGGGGTGATCTTTACCGCTCTTACCTCATACTTATGCAGGACTGTGACTGTTGAACTTCTCTCTCTCTCTCTGTCTTTCCCTCCCTCTCTGCACTCTCTCTCTCTGCACTTTCTCCTGTCCCCCAAGCTTCTCTAAGGCCCAGGCCACGTATATTATTCACCACTGTGAATATTTCATGCTGCCAGCGGTGCCTCTGATTGGCTGAATTGGCTGCAAGGATGCCGTAACAAAACGTTAAATGCACCCTTGAGCTCTCAGATGACCTGTTCCAAAAGCGTCCTCTCCAGTCAGTTCCACAGTGCCACTGCTTAGTCTATGGAAACAAGTGGTGGCAATGGTTGTAGGCCGGGTTGGATTTTGCCCGGCAGACACACAAACAAGCAATCAATATTTCCTCAAAGAGGTTAGCCAAATACAAAGGCCAAGCTGGCGGGAATCCTGTGTTTAGTAAGCCGAGCCGACAGGCAGACGTTCACTGTTCCATTCGGATTCTCTTCTCTTTGGCCTTCGGAAAACAAGACCCAAAAAGTCTAGAAAGAGACTGAATGAGATACAAGGATGGACTTTAGAAAGAGAATAAAGGGAAGGTACTCTCGAGAGGCAGGGTAGGTGTCACTGTGTGAGAGCCACCCTGGCTGTCATAAAACCTAAATATGTGGCAGATGATTGCCAAAGAGAGATTGGAGAGGCTCAGAGCATTAGACGTAACATCCTTGAAAATGTTGTGCACATCGGCTGGAGAACTACACTTGAGATGTAATGATTTCTTTCTTTTAAAAACACAGGGTTATATCTGGGTTATATGGCGAGGCCAGGCTTGGAAAAAGGCATCGTGGGTGCAGCTGCTTCTTTCAGATCCAGCTGTCTTTGATAATGGCTGCAGTTGACATTACTGACATAATGTGAAATCAAAGTGTGCAGACCTCAGAGTGCCTCATCAGCTAGGATTTGAAGTGAATGCACTGGTAAATGACTTACCAAGAAAAACTCTCCTCTTGGACTGTGACTGATAGATATCTCTCTTTTCTTTTTCTCTCTTTTTTCAGTGAGGGTGTCTTCAAGTGTCCAGAAGATCAGCTACCCCTTGACTATGCCAAGGTATTGTGACCCACCTTTATTTAACTTGCCTTATTTTATCCATTAAACACCATCAAACTCCTAACACCAAGTCTGCATGTTCAAGTGTGGATGATCATGATCACATCCTTCATCTCCACTAATAAACACTGTGCTGGGTTGTCATTTAGTTCAAGTTCAAAAGAGAGTCAAGAGGTGTTGCTTTCCACTGATGATGGTCTGAGGCCAAAAACATTTTGCACTCTGCACAGTGTAACCCATTTTCATTTAATTAAAATAAGTGTGCGTAATTGTTGGTAGTGTTCAGTGTGCAAGTTTATCCAGCCCTTCATTTATTTTGAAACATCAAAAGAACATAAAATGTTACCATGTTTCCATCTGTTTATTCTCCACAGCAGTGACTAATGCTGCAAAAATGCCACCCAAAATGAACATCTCCATAAGTTGTAAACAACAGCCAGGACACCCCAACCCCCCTTTGCCAGGCCGTCCCCAAGCCTAGGTCTCAACCCTCTGGCTACTGGGGCCCTCTAGGTAGTGGAGAGGAGAACAGGGGGCCCATTAGCTGCCCTACTCCAACGAGTCTGGCTAATTGCGCTAACAAACAGCCCTCGGGGCTGTCATCTCTCCCTCGGGATGTCAGATCCAGTTCTGAATCGGGAGGACGATAGGGCAGAGGGTGCAGGAAGAGGCGAGAGTGAATCATTTGTTTTTTTTTTCATATTTTCCTTCAGAGTCAAATATGACAAAACAATAACTTGCTCCCCATCTAAGCAGTCGGATGGTAAAATGTCACTGGGCAGCGCTTGATAATAAACATGACCAAAAGTTATTTTTGTTATTTAACAGCAAGCTATTTATTGATATATTTATTTATTTATTTTTGAGGGTGGTTGATGGAGCATAAGTAATATGAAGCCTTCAAGCTCTCCACAGATCACGTCTGCCATTTTTAGTTGAAAACGTGGCTCTTTCATGGGTAAAAAAAACACGATGGGCTGGAGGTCAATCTGATTAGGGCGACCGAGAAAAGCAAACACCGAAACCGCCATCACTAACTCTTGCCTGGTCCTTTTGTTGGCAAAGTACACATTGGTCCGTGAGGTCAGCAGTCATGTGCCAACTCTTTGGTGCTATAACTTATCTTTTTTAATTAACTGCTCAGCTTAGGTTTCCTGTTTTCTTTCTGTCTCTCTTTTCACTGCGTTTGTTCAGATTACATGGGAGGCGAAAGATAGATGGCCGCTTGTGTTTGGAGAAGAATAACGTCCCTGTCAGATGTTACTTTTTGCCACTGGGTGCCAAAACATAAGTGATGATGTTGCCTGAAATTTTTTACCAGCTATCATGACAAGGCATGACAGAAAGCACACTTTCAATTACTGCTAGCTTCCTCGCTTTCATCCTTTTAGCATCTTAATTTGTGCTAGTTCAATACCATTGCTCTGGATTAGACAGCTGCAAAAAGACTTTTGTGTAATCTTTAGGTTTAGGGTTAGGGCTAGGGTCAGGGCTAGGTTAGATTGGATTGTTAAACACTTTCATGCATGCGAACCACAGAGATAGGCTTCTGTAAAAGTTCCAAAGCCACTGTTAACATTGCATGCCTGTACATACATAACCTAACTCATGTTGACAGTAGTGGAAAATGTGGAACTCGTGCATTCCAGCATTAGCTCAGTTCATATCTTGCTCCATTTAATGTCTCAGGACTTCACTGCAATCAAATTTGACTGTTGTACAGCTTTAATAGAGACATGCCTAAGCATCATTGGGCAAGGTAAATTTATATGGCAGAGAGAGGCAGTGATGCATTGCAAGGAAGAGACCAGGCAGCGGGGCTGGCTAAGTCACGTTACTGAATGTGCATGCAGTGTTTGAGTCGATGGCATGCTGACGCACACACATACGCACATTCACTTGCGCATACACACAGAGAGGCACATGCACAAATGCGCTCTTGCACACGTGCACTCATGTATGTGAGGCACACACAAATACAGTACTCGTTTACACATGTACATGCACACATACACACAAACACACACTCACACAGAGCACAAAGACCGCACTTTGAAGACACATCTCTGGCAGGACACATGTCACAAAGCATTATTAACTGTAGACCTCAATGCCACACAAACACACAGGCCTGTGAATAACCCCCATGCTCTCTCAAACACACAGATGCCACCCTGGGAATACACCCCAATCCAACACACACATATGTCTACACGCACACGCACACGCACACACACACACACACACACACACACTTAATGACTGTGTCACTGATTACAGAGGCTAGCCTTCACCTCCTTCAGTACTGAAATCCTCAGCAGAAGCATCTCAGTGGTGACTAACGGACTTGGCTGTTTGAACATGTCCTCTCTTTTGTGCGAGCAGATATAGTAAACCCAGGCCTGGGGTCTCTGAGCAGCTTACCTTCCTGATCCGCTCTGGCCCGCCGTTATTAAAAGGTCTTTACAGTGGTTCTCTGCAGATTTCACCCTGCAGAACAATGTAGGAGTGTGAGGGTTTGTTTTAGAGGATTTGCCATCTCCCCCTCCTACCCCTGCCCTCTACCCCCACCATGACCCAACCCTCAGGACACGTGATCCTCTGCAAGAAAAGAAATATCTTATTGCGGGCATCTATTCTAGTCGACTGTGATACAGAGATATTAAGGTCGGAAGATGCTGTCTTGTGACAAGACGGTCTGTCTCCATTTACCGATATTGGAGAAACTGGATACATGGCGTGCTTCGTGTTCCAAGATGTTTTTGAAGTTAAAAATAGCCAGACAGGTCTAAGTATCATCTTTGTGCCAGCTCTTGATCAATTATTGATAAGTCTCTCTTGAACTACTCACTGCCCCCTTAACCTTGGACCGGAGTCCTTCTGTCGCTAACAGCATGTCCGGACTCGATACAAATCCATCGACCAACTGTGTGGCCATGTACCGTCATGGTCACACCACTCTTCTTTGTATCATTCTGGTGTGGAAAGGCTGACACACCAGGCTTAGATAAACCTGTGAGTGGCTCACTGAAGGATGCCTAGATAGAGGACCCCAAGGGAAATGGATCTAGCCCTTATCTGACAGAGACACCTGTGATGTCAGAGGACTGTCTTGTGGCGCTCCAATGAAAGATTTCTGAGTGTGTGTAAAGTTCTGGTTCTTGTGCTTATTTGGTTTCTGTCCCTTGAAATTAAACAGCCGATCCCAGAGACTCTGTCTGTCTTAGATGGCCCCAGTGTTAGCGCACTATTTCCATAGCCCAGTGATAAGGGTTGGTGTGCAGGCTCATGGGAAAAACAATGGGCTCCAGTGAGGCATAGTGTGTAGTGTGGCCTGCTCTTACATCATCAGAGAGAGAGAGAGAGAAAAAGAAACAGTTGAGCAGTGATTTTTAAATCCAAGTGACACACTACCACTCCACCAGCCCCACTCCAACCAATCCCCTCCCTCCTCTTATCACTGCACCGGAGAGAGAGGATTTGTTGATTGGGTCATTAAGCTCCTCATTCCTGTAGACCATGGTGGACTATTGGACTATAGGATTGTAGGAGCTGAATATGCAGTATCTTTCTCTCCTATACCATCTGCTGTTGGGATCTCCACGCTACTGTCTCCTCTGCTCTCCTCTTCTGCTCTGTCAAGATTTTGCATTCATTGGTTTCAATGCCTTGATATTAGAGCAGTGAGCAAGCATGCTTGGAAGATGTTAGGAGTCACATCCAACATCCAACTCCGCTCATTTACTCACATACACTAATACCCAGATCCAGTACAGAACTTCAACAGATCAGAGCCAGATCAGATCCAGAACAGGGCCAGATCAGTGAACCACTCACTGCAGTCCCTGTGGAGTGCCTCCCCAGTCTTTAAATACAACTCAACACTGCTTTAAGTGAATATAAAATGAATCAAAGGATCAAAGCTTCTTGTTTCTCTGGATAGCTGGAACACATCTGAACAGTTAACTGCTGTGCTAATCCCTGTAGATACTTTATACTATGTTGTACAGAGAACAAACCTGCTCATAGAAAGCAGTCCTCTAAAAATAATGTGTAAATGTATTATACATAGATCAACATAGTATTTAGTGCTGTTCTTGGCCACAGATATTTTTGCACAGTCTATTAAAAGTAGTTGGACAGAGTACAGCACTCACAATGCATCCACTACATTCGTGTTACTGTGTGTGGAACGGCTACAGTGTACTGAAAGTGGTCAGGATTTGACACTGTTTTTGTGTTTATCTGTGTGTGTGTGTGTGTGTGTGTAGATCTACCCTGACCCTGAACTGGAGCAGCAGATCCTGGCTCTGGCCATCCGTTGTATCCACAGTGAGGAGGGCTGCCGCTGGAGTGGCCCGATGAAACAGCTGCAGGTCAGTCTGATGCCTGGGATAGTTTTTTTCTTTTTCTTTCTTTCTTTCTTTCTTTCTTTCTTTGTCTCACCACTCCTCCACCTCTTCACTCTTTGTATCCTCTCTCACTCATGCATTTCTTAAAATGAAAAAAAAAGAGCACAGGGAGGTATTTGTCTTTCTCTCTCTCTGTAAGAGCTTGTTTTATTTGTTTTATATGACCGCTATCTTCCTCTGACTCCTCCTCATCCCTCTTCTTCACCCCCAGGGTCATTTCTCCACCTGTGCTTTTAATGTGATCCCCTGCCCCAACCGCTGCGCCATCAAGCTGACGCGCCGTGACCTTCCTGAGCACCTACAGCACGACTGCCCCAAGCGCAAGGTCAAGTGCGAATTCTGCGGCAGCGAGTTCACTGGCGAGGCCTACGAGGTACAATTCTATCACGTGTGTGTGCGCATTTGTGTGTGAGTCTCTCACTTTTTACATGTGTGTGTGTGTGTGTCACTCTGTATGTGTGTGTGGGCAGGCACACGTGTGTCCGCCCTCCAGAGCCATTGTGACGAGAAAGTAAATAGAATGGTGATTTATATTGAGTGTGAAAACAAACACACACACACACACAGTGAGTTGGCCTGAATTGTCGCCTGGCTTTGGTTTACTAAAGCACTTTGTAAAGCCTCCACTGCAGGCGATTCCATTGACTGTTAGGATGGATTTGTTTGTGTTAAAAATCTCTGCTGCCTTCCAACACCCTTAAGCAAACCAGGCACTGGAGTTTGTCCTCGAAATTATATTTTCCAGTAACATAGACACACTTGCTCTCTTTCTCTCTCTCCCTTCCTCCCTCCTCTCTCTCTCACACGCACACACACACACACACACACACACAAATATGGACACACACAGACACCTACACATATACATATACAAACACAAACACATCACCATGAAAGACAGGTTTGTTACTATGTTGACCTCAGGAAGTGTTGGGCAACAAAGTAACCCCTATGGGCGCACAGTCAGTTCACTGGTATGAATAAAAAAGCTCAACTGTACACTGCCCTCATCATGGGTTGAAATCCTTGGTCAAGAGAAGAAAGAGGAGTAGAACGGGAGGGAAGAGTGAGAGTGAGAGACTTATGGAAAGAGAGTGCCTCAGGACAAGATGCACAAGCACTACTGTTATTTCTTAATATGCATCCCCTCCTACATTTATATGCTCATATTGCTCACCATCTGGGCCATAAGTGGCAAACTCCCGTTACCACAGGCACTCTTTAATAGAGCTCTTCTTTTGAGCTTATTTCAAGAGCAGCTTGTTAAAGTGCCTCAATCAAGATAAACAGACGTAATTGTGTGAACAGTTTGAATCGGGGTGCCTTTTAATAGCCATGGTTTAAAAACAGTAACATGGAAGTTTTTTTTTTGATGGTGTGTTTTTCTAGTGTGGATATTGCTGAACTCTGAATGATCATCTCCTTCTCTCTCTCTGTCTTTCTTTCTCCACATTTTTCTGTTTTCTGTCATCTCTCTTTGTCTCCATTTCCCTTCCTCCCTTTTTTCTCCTCTTTTCCACTCTCCTTTCTCCTCTCTTCCACTCTCCACCTGCAGAACCACCAGGGCATCTGCCCCCAGGAGAGTGTCTACTGTGAGAATAAGTGTGGCGCTCGTATGATGCGGCGCCTGCTGCCGCAGCACAGCATGGCCGAATGCCCCAAACGCACGCAGCCTTGCAAGTACTGCGGAAAGGAGTTTGTCTACGACACCATCCAGGTGAGTCTCGCCCCGGCCACGTCTAACCGTGCCAGGTCTGGTCTGTCAGTCATGTACCCATAACCATTTCTTCTACATTTACATCACAGCCACATAGTGGGTGTAATTTACTGCATGGTTAAGTCGAGGTCTCTTGATAAAGCTTGTTTGGGCTGCTTTGACACTGAGGTTTTCATTGTGGCTATTTCCCCTCTGTTGCTAATAGATAATGCACCTGCTTGCACTATCACGTTTAGAAGGCTTAGTACTAGCTGGTCCTTGAAAGGACCAGCCTAGAACTTTCTACTAGTCTAACTTGTCCAACTTGTTAGACTTGTCAAACACAGAACTTCCTGGAAGAGGCTGGTGTAGAGGTCTAGAACTAGCGTAAAACTTTGTCCATGTCAAACTTCTTCAAAGAGGCTGGTCATGTTTATGTTTTTTTGCACCCTCCCCCTCCTCTGAGTTTCTGCAATGGCTGCACACAGCACACAACAGGAGAGAGTGTGTCTGATGTGGGAGGGCTTTGATATGCCAGTGCTCTCAGCCCTGTGTGTTTGTGTATGTGTGTGTATATGTGTGTTGTGGGGCGGGTGTGAGAGTGTGTCAGTGCTCCCTCACAGCGGTTGGTGGGTGGCATGATGATGGCTCAGGGCAGTGCGAGTGAGGTGGCACAGGGCAGAGGCGGCTATGATCACAGGCTCTCTACTGAGCGCCCATGCCAGTGACACTGGCAAGGCCAAGTCCCCACGCCCCCAAACTGCACCTGTGCCCAAACACACACACACACGCACAAAGACATATAGACACAGCCTCAATCTCTCACATAGACTGATGCATGCACACACACATTACACACACACACTAAGCCTCTAAGTTTTTAACACACAGAGATATACTGTACACTGATGCATACACACACACATCCACAATCCCTCTCACTGCTAGCCATCCGCTCATACACACATAGACAGAAATACCCTCTCACTCACATGCTCACACACAGATACACACACACAAACTCATTAAACTCACATTCACTGTCACATATTCACTCATATGCTCACAAGCACAAATGCTCTCTCTCTCTATCTCTGTCTCTGTCGCTCTCACTCTCTCTCTCTCTCACACACACACACACACACACACACACACAGGGGCATTACACACCCAATCCTTCATGCTCACATTAGCACACATTGTTTTCACGGGCACATGCACACATATGGGGCCACGCTCTCTCTCTCTCTCTCACACACACACACACACACACACACACACACACACACACACACACACACACACACACACAGGCTTTCTGACACCTCGTGGCTTATGCTGTTCCTGTGAGGAGATCCCTTTCACAGGTTCTTGTTGGGGAGTCCTCCTGACTCATAGGTCGCCGTCGCTGCCGGGATCCCTCTGCCCCTCATCCTTGGCTCCATTCACCCACATGTTCCGGTGGCGGAGGTGGCAGCAGCGGCCCTCTGACCATGCCCCTCCACCATGTCCGTCCCTCTCCCAGTCTCTTTCATTGACCCCGATGACTGTGCCCTGTGCTCTCAGATGTGCCACTGGGAATTTGTCAGTGTGGTTGGGTCACTATAAAAACAGACAGGCTATCTTTATCTGATGACATGGTTAATGTGTTCTATTGATTGCTATGCGCTGTTCTAATTCCGCTGTCTCAGTGATCCTGTTTTATTTACAAAATAGGATTAAACAGACCATAACTCCTCATTGTAAAGCAGGCAAAGTGTGTGTTAATGTTCAGACACTGAAGTACCTCTTCCTACGGACTGGTGTATTTATACCACTGGCTGGCTCATCTTTAGTGTATAATGTATCTGTGATCCTATTTTACTTGTATAAGAATGAAGCCAATTCATTGTAAAGAAGGCAAATGATGTTTCCATGTTCAGAGACTGCATCCCCTCTTGCTACAAGCTATTCACCTCATACCTCTGTGATTCTATTTTATTTTTAATCCTTAGAACTAAACAAATTCCCTGAAATCATGTTGATGTTGAGATACTCTAACTGTACCCTCGTCATCGTCATCCTCACCTTTCCTCTCTTACCGTTTCTCTACAGAACCACCAGTACCACTGTCCTCGCTTCCCGGTGCAGTGCCCTAACCAGTGTGGCACGCCCAACATCGCCCGCGAGGACCTGGCCAACCATGTGAAGGAGAGCTGTGGCAGCGCCCTCGTCCTCTGTCCCTTCAAGGACGCCGGCTGCAAGCACAGGGTAAGAGCACCGCCCGGCCCCAACACACACACACACACACACAGAAAACACATGAATCCACTTTGTTGTAGACACCTAAAACAGCAGCATGTCTAAAGAAAGCCAACAAGACTAACCAGCAGTGGCGTAGTCACACCAGCTTCATTACAGTGGGTAAAAGAAGGAAGAAAAGAAAAAGACATGACAGTCATCATGAATTCTTTTCATGTGGCTGAATTCCAGACAGGATGCCAGCAAGTCATGAGTCAGACAACAACATCTTCACCCTTTAAACCCCCCCCACCCATCACCCTTCCCTCCCACCCGTTCCCTTTCCTTCCCTGCCCCCTTCGTTACTGACTCACTGCCAGGATGCCAGGCTGCCAGCTCCACTGCCCACCCAACTAGTGGCATCATGTCCCTGACAGTGACGGGCGCTGACCTGTCTTTCAGCCTCACGTCCTGGTCATGCCAGGCAGCTGGTGTGGCCAGTGGGCACCAGTGTGAGCAATCAGGCCACGAGGGCCAGAGCTCACAGAGAACTCACAGACACAGACAGGATGGAAAACACTGATCTTGTGCTCAAAACATTCCCTTATTCATATAATGTGTTCTGTAGGAAGGAATCACCATATACTCTAGATATTTACCATAGTACTGTTAGTGATGGTGTGAATCACCATATACTCTAGATATTTACCATAGTACTGTTAGTGATGGTGTGAATCACCATATACTCTAGATATTTACCATAGTACTGTTAGTGATGGTGTGAATCACCATATACTCTAGATATTTACCATAGTACTGTTAGTGATGGTGTGAATCACCATATACTCTAGATATTTACCATAGTACTGTTAGTGATGGTGTGAATCACCATATACTCTAGATATTTACCATAGTACTGTTAGTGATGGTGTGAATCACCATATACTCTAGATATTTACCATAGTACTGTTAGTGATGGTGTGAATTTCAGGCTGACAGGAACTTCTTTAAATAAAATCAGGAAATCTTGAGAAGAGCTCCCTATGTGCACAAAAAGACACATTTGAAGTAGTTTGTTATTTAAAGCTTCACTCAGTGACAGTGACACTTTAAAGTAAAGTCGATATCTATGAGATGTAAGAATTACTGTCTTCTTATCATCATGTGGAGCTTGACAGACAGGATTCTGCTTTCTCTTCTTCAGCTTGTAATTGAGCATCTAGAATTAAATGTCGTGCATACATTTGAAATTACTGGAGCAGCTGCCATAACTGCTGTCCAGAACAATGACTGGTATAGAGAAAATGCAGGAATTCTGCCTCTGGGGTCTATTTTAATGAGAGTCACACTTTTCCGATCTGACAGGGCATTTTTTGTTCTATTTCTGAGCACATTATCTCAATGTGAATCGGATATAGTCAGTTTATGTGTATTAGGCAGTGAGTGTGTGTGATTTGGGGGGGGTGCATATGTTTAGAACTTTCTTGTTGCTAAAGCAGGCCAGTTTCCTGCTTCAAGCAATCTGGTTTGTTCTCCATTGCCGGAGAACCAGAGGGAAAAGAGAAAGAGAGAAGGGAAGAGTAGAAGATCAGGGTTGCTGAGTGCATCATTTATGAAGACAGCCATGTTTAAAGTCATAAAGGCTTCTGGCTGAAAGATTCAGCCTATTGTAGTAGTAATGTGCCCAGACAAAATGCTCTGTTCTTCTGGAAAAGTCTCTCAATTGATGTCCCTCTGCTACCACTTTCCCTGGGAGTATCCCCAACAGTGTGGCTACTGAGTCTGTTTCTTTTCAGCCTAAGTGGAAATTAGTAGTCAAATTAAATTATTCTCTTTTACAAGGATTTTTTTTTCTTCACTTAAAAGGGCTACAAAGGCATTCCGTGAAGTCAGTGCTGTGTCATAAAGCTAATTGAATTTCAGCACTGATGGGAGCATGGTGAGCCATAGCTCTCTCTTCTATTCCTTGCCAGCCTACGGCCCCACCATCTCCCTGGAACGATCTGGCACGGCCATATTGGATTGCATATTCATGCAAAGGTTTTTGGGAACAGAGGGAGGGACGGAGGGAGGAAAGCAGAGAAGGAATGAGGGAGGTTGGAAGTTTTGTTCTTAAAATTCTGGTCACTGACCAAGAGGCATTGTGTTACAGATTCCTGAATGGTATGCTAATGCTAATGTAATGTTAATGCGTCCCTGTGAGGCACCATTGCAGTGCAGCTGAGATCACAAGAATTTCTCACAATTCAATCTGTGTCTTGCATTTATCCCTGGTGGCTATTGGCTAGCCAACTGATTGCATTTAGGTCAGTTGATCATGATGCATGATTGACAGGGAGGCATTTTGAGTGTTTCTATTGCTCTCGATCTGTACCTCAATCTCAGTCTGTTCCTTGTAATATCCCACGATGGCTAGCAGCTTGGGTCAGTTGGATCAGTTGAGTTCTTGACTTACAGGCATTTTGAGTGTGAACGCCATGATTGATCACCAGACATTTTGCCAGTTTCCTTATGCCTCTTCTCTTCTTTTCACTCTGTTTTGCAGTGTCCCAAGATGGCAATCGGGCGTCACCTGGAGGAGACCACCAAGTCGCATCTGACCATGATGTGCAGCCTAGTGGTGCGCCAACGGCAGGAACTCCTGGAGCTCCGGCGCGAGGTGGAGGAGCTCTCGGTCAGCCACGATGGCGTGCTCATCTGGAAGTTGTGCGACTACTCGCGTAAGCTCCAGGAGGCTAAGCTGCGCAACAATCACGAGTTCTTCAGCCCGGCCTTCTACACACATCGCTACGGCTACAAGCTCCAGGTGTCGGCCTTCCTCAATGGCAACGGCAGCGGTGAAGGCACACACCTGTCCATCTACATCCGCGTGCTGCCAGGCGAGTACGACAACCTGCTCGAGTGGCCCTTCTCCTACAAGGTGACCTTCTCCATCCTGGACCAGAGCGACCCGTCACTCTCCAAACCCCAGCACATCACCGAGACCTTCAACCCAGACCCCAACTGGAAGAACTTCCAGAAGCCCAACAGTGCTGCGGGGGGTGGAGGAGGCGGCAGCCGTGACTCCATGGACGAGAGCATGCTGGGCTTCGGCTACCCCAAGTTCATCTCACACGAGGAGATCAAGAAGCGCAACTACATCCGCGACAATGCCATCTTCCTTAAAGCCTCCATAGAGATCCCACAGAAGATCATGACCTGAGCTCTTACGTGTGTCAAAGAAGAACCAAGACAATTTTTTTTGTCAAAAGTGAAGTCACAGAAGTCATATGGAGGAGATTTGTTGGAGATGTTTGTTTTATTTTCTTTGTGATTTTTTTCTGTTGGTGCAGACTGGAGTAGATGTGCTGAAATGCATATTCTGTTTTAAAAACATTTACCTTCCCCACTCAGAAGCACTCCTGAAGAACTCTGAGGTTGTCTGTGTTGGTCTAACCAGATGGAGAAGCTAGTGATTTTCTTTTTCTAAAAACAATGTAGGAAATTTGAAGTGGTTGGTCCGCAGAACCATCACTCTGAAACATTTTGTTTTACAAAATCATTATCCTTCCTTGGATTGCTATTTCACATGTTTTTTTTCCTTTTTCAATCTGCATCAAAGCCTTGGGGGGAGGGATATCAATAGTGCCTAGAGAGGGTTGTTTTGGAAGTTGGTGTGTTATTGTCTCTGTGATGCAGATATGAGTAAAAGAACAAACAAACAAAAGGCGAAGTGTGGCAAGGAAAGCAGTAGTCTTTGCACTTAAGCAGAATGTTTGTTTAACGCATCTTGTTGAAGCTTTGAGGTCGGACCGAGGCGGTCCTGAAGCTTGTGAAGAAAAAGGTTCGAAGATGTTAGGAATTCAACAGGGACACTCGAAACACACTTGCCTTTTTATTTACACACTCCTCTCTCACCCTTGTGCTCAGTGCCGCAGGTCACGACCTTGTGTTTTCCTTTCTCCCTGTTTGAACAGTTTAAGTGAACTAACAACAACTGTGAAGTAAATATCTCTTTTTTTTTTCTCTCTCTCTATCCGTGTCCCATCACTCTTGCAAGATGATACTGGACGGAAGGTTCTGGAAAGCCAAACTAACTCCACCCTGTTGTCTTTGTCTAAAGGCAGATTGAACTCCTCATAGACTTGTAGAATCACATAACTACTGTTCTCTTCACACCACCATTGCATTTTGCATCAGATTCCAGGCGCGCACCTGCTTGTAGTTTTGATTCGACACACCACCATTTGACTCCGTTTGAGACAGTTGGAACTACCATCGAAAGCTGGTTATGTGTTAGCTGAAGAGAAGAAAAAAACCTCTGTTGACAGATGGGGAGTTTCCTAGAGGAATAGTTTTTCTAGAGATGGCTAAAGGTGCTAATATAACTGTGTGTTGGAGTTTAATCACATGCACACTATCTCTCACAGTCACACTCATTGTTCTGTGTAAAGGAGGGACTACACACGTGAATGAGTGCAGAGATAAAATGAAGCCATGGAGAGTTTGTTTACATATCAGGAGAGAGTTCCATAGTGTCACTCTTGGTCTGTGTTTGACTAGCCAACCCATGTTGTCCTTGACTGTCGACCACAAACGTTTCATCCTGTAAAGTGTACTTGGAACTCTTGATACACCCTTTCTGACAGTTAGAGACAGTGGTGGTGTCGATGAGGGCTGTTTTCTTTTCTTTGTTTCTTTCTTTCTTTTTGTCCCCAAAGTGGACAACCTGTCAAACAATTGAACCAAATTCCTGTTTTTTTCTACATGTAAAACTGTGAGCAGTGAAATTTGAGCTTTATTTCAAGCTCAATGTGTCTCGTTGATTCTGTTTTATTTTGTTTGTATGTTCACTTTCATCTGGCTGGTGTTTGCTGGCCCTTTATAAAGGTAGCCCTCCACTCCATGGGGTTGGTGGGACTTGACGCAGTGAGGTGCTGGTAACCATGGTCACCACTAAAGCAGAGGACTCTAGAAAAGATTCTGGAAAAGGAATGGAGTGGGGGGGAAACCTGATAAAAGATGGCTGGCTGTGTCACCCAATCAGATTGCAGATGGACTGGTGGCAGAGTTTTGTTTATAAATATTATATATAAATATATAATATATGTGAATACTAACAGTTTGTGGGGGGTGGGAGCAAGGGGAGGGGAGGGGAGGTGTTTTAGAGGAGGGGAGATAAGGCAGAAGCACATGAGGTGTTTTTTCATTTTTTACTTGACATGGAAAAGCCTGGGGATTTGATCATGCAATGATACCAGCCAATATTTTACAATTTTATGACAAAAACTGAGATTTCATTTTACGTTTTTTTTGTCTTTCTTTTTGTAAGATATTGTATTTTGAAGAAGTTTTATACAACATGTCTTTGAAGCAGAGAGAGTTCTGGAGAAGGGTGGATGGGAGGCTGCAGTGCTTAGGGACTGACCTCCCATATGAGTTGTCATCTCTCATTGCTGATGTTTCGGCTTGTTTTTCATGTCTCTCCAATTTATTTGCTCTGCTTCTTTGGATTTCAGATACTCAGATGTTTCTGTATTATTTCCTCTTGAAAAGTATTTATTTTAAGGAGCCAGTGCTGAAGCTTGATTTGAAGCGATTGGCCCACAGAAGAAAAGAGCAGGAAAGAAAAGAAAGAAAAAAATGGTTTTTAAAAAATGTCAACTCATGGTTGCTTGTAAAATTACCCGTAAAACAATAAAATACAGTCAATATAATGTCCTAGTACTGGTGCTTTTTATTTGTGCTGTATTTGCATGGCTTCACAGTCCGTGGGACATGTGTAGAAAGGGTGTTTTTGTGATGCTAGTTTCGATCACATGCCACCTCTCCCTCTCTCTCTCTCACACACATACACAACACCCTCTCTCTCCCTTTCTCTCTCTTTCTCTCTTTCTCTGTTTTACAGTGTGAGAATTATTTGTCCCACAAATATTTACAGCCGTCACTGTTGACAACTCTCCTGTTTACATTTACACAATGTTAAGTAGTGTGGCGGTACACAAGGGAACCATGGACACTCCATCCACATTATCAGGAAATGCCAGTACTATAGCAATCCCACACTTTGAGCAGAGAATACATTTTCAAAAAATATCCCTCACAGCATCAAAAGAGAACTAAGTTCTGCTATGGTGGTCTGTACTGTATAGTAAATAAAAGCGTAACTGGACTAAGTTCTCAGTACTACAGTAACCTGTATAGCAAATAAATAGCTGATGAGTGTTGGATGTGGAAAGAGAGCAGGTAAGACTTCAATAGTGATGCCTCTCAGCCAGAGGGGTCAAACTGCCTTGCCGTCCCCTTCTGTGGCTTTGCCAAAGAGAAACGATTAATTGAGTCAGCAGAAAAGGCCAGCCAGCCAGCTCTACTCCTGAACGTGGCTTGACTCGGCTCTTTGTTTTCCTTTGTCTGGTCAGTTTAGGAGGAAGAAAGCTACACAGTGCAGCAACAGTCAAAACACACACACACACACATACATGTAGTGAGGGGGAGTGAGAGAGAGAGAGAGAGGGAGGAAAGGAGGAATACAGAGGAGGGGGAAAGAGAGAGGGAAAGGAAGTGAGAGAGACTTGTACGCTGCTCTGATGTGGTGCCAAGGTTTCTCTC
>JAIFZK010000020.1:9337500-9345000 GCA_027481765.1 Tenualosa thibaudeaui | reverse complement strand
AGGGATAAAAGTGTCTGCTAAATGCTATCAGGGTATCAGTAAAAACATTTACAATTTACATTATATTTATGCATTTACCTTTACATTTACATTTAGGCATTTAGCAGACGCTTTTATCCAAAGTGATTTACAAAAGAGGATAACATTCGAAATAGAGTGCAGAAGAGAAATTAAGTATACGTTGTTAAGTGCGTACATTTTGAGAATGCACTTAAACTTAATTTCTCTTCTGCACTGTATTACACTATTGCACTTTCAACTTAAAATAGTGGAGTTTCTATGTTAGCAATATGCACTCTTTGTTAGTTTCTTTTATTGTGTTGTAGCTTGAATGTTATCCTCTTTCGTAAGTCGCTTTGGATAAAAGCATCTGCTAAATGCCTAAATGTAAATGTAAATGTAAATGCATAAATATAATGTAAATTGTAAATGCCTCCAAATCCAAACCCACCTAAATGTAAATGTAAATGTAAATGTTTCCCTCATAACACAAACACTTTTGATATGTATAAATTATAAATATAATGTAAATTGTAAATGTTTTTAATTGTAAATGTTTTTAATGGCCTGAGACCAGACTCGAGAAGTACAACACTACTATGAGTCACCTCTATGAGTCAAAACCCATTGTCAGAAGACTGATAAGCTCTTTAAAAGAGGTTTACCAAATCTACCCATGCTATGGGTGAGTGCATAATCAGTTTTAATCAGAATCTGAACATTACTGTGCCTCTGGTTGTGTCTGTAAAGATGAGCAGCCTGTATTATGTACTGTTTTGTTGGTGGATCTCCTCTGGGCCTGTGCCATGAGTCAAAAAAACCTCTGTCTCTGCTTCCAGTCAAGAATGTGGGAAAAAACGACTCCCTCTCTCTCCCTCTCTGTCAGGAGGGCCAGTATTTGTCACAGCCATGAGATTTCTCCACCGTTGCTGATAGTATATAAACAAAGGTTTCATTGTGTTTCAGATACTACTGAACACTGTCTTATATACACATGGCTCTGAAATGAATCTACACACTGAGTCAACAACTGACTGTTCATGAGCCACGAGCCTTGTGAAGGGTTTTGAAATGTTTTTGCTGCTCTTGCAAGATCATTCTTGTTCATTCAAATTTGACATTCAACATTATATGTGTTGTTTTTGCAGCCAAATACTTTTTGCTTCATTTATGACACACGATCAAAGCAAGCAGAGAGTAGTTTCACCATCGCCGGGCCGATAACCTCATGCACCAGCAGCAAAACCCCCATGGCAGTAATGTGAGTATACCAATTGCCCAGCACCTCAACCATTCCACCAGCACATCACCATATCCTATCAGGAGATGCAAATTCCACAGGTCACTTATGTGTAACAGTAAATGCTGGGCCCTGATCGTGGCTACATTCTGCCACAGTAATGGGAGAGATGTTCACCAACAGTACTAACAATAACAATAACAATTTTAAAGTAGGCCTATGTCTTGAGTTACTGGGTAATTACTTTAGGGCTTTTAAAAAATAGTTTTAAATCTAATAGCCACCTTCTCTCTGCTGTTTGAGCTACTGTACCACTCCAGCAATACTTCTCCCTCCCAACCCCCTGCGTGTGTGTGTGTGTGTGCATGTGTGTGGACACTAACTCACGGAAAATAATCTCTCATCACCTCGTTCTGGCAGAGGGAGAGTGATTCATAACCTCTCTCTCTCTCTCTCTCTTTCTCTCTCTTTGCACGCTAAACAGAGAGCTATTTCGCCTGAGCCAGGAAAGTTCCTTGCTCAGAATCAGCCATGAGGTCAGAGAGGGCAACAGCAGCCCTCAGTAGCCCTGAGCGCAGACCGAGGGAGGAGACAAGGAGAGGAGAAGAGAAGAGAGGAGAGGAGCGGACAGGAGGGGAGAGGAAAGAAAGCAGAGGATGGGAGGGGAGAGGACATGAGCTGCTATGAGTTATAGCTTGGATTAGGGATGAAAGAGGGAGGGAGAGAGGCTCCAAGAAAGAAAAGACAGTAAGAGGGAGGTAGAAGGAGACAAAGAGAGAGAGGGAGCAAAGAAGACAGGGGGATAGAAAGCAGGGAAGCAGATAACAGGAGAGAAGAAATGCATGGAATAGAGAGAGAAAGAGGGAGAGAGAGAGAGCTGGAGAACTGGAGACGGGGGATAGAGAACAGGGAAGCAGATAACAGGGGAGAGCATGGAGGAGAGAGAGGAAGTCAGGACAAAGGGATAGGGAGGGAAACTCTGTGAGGAAACTGTATGGTCATGCTGGCTCTGTTGATTATACTAAGTGTGAGAAATGGCAGCAGTTTTGTTCTTCTTGCCATTTATTACAGCTGGACTCTGCAGCTGCTGGAGAAGCACACTCTTTATTAGTGTAGGTTTACCTCCATTGACAACAATTACATTTGCAGACACTGTTTACATTTGTTTAGATTTGTGCTTTGTCTGCTTTGTAAAACATCACACAACTAGGACAAGACACAGACGCACAGTCAGACATAACTTATGTAGTACGCAACCTAAACGTGAGCCTTGTGAAACGCAGTTTTATTTTTAGCGTCTGATTGATTCATACTTTGTGCTGAGGAACCTCAGACACAAAGAACTCTGGCTTTTCCGGCTGGTCCACAAATCTCCTAAACTGGATGCAGCTAATGCAGCTAGTGCAGCTAATCTGTGGACTCCCGGCGTTCAGATTCAAAGAGCCATAAGAGGCTTCATTGTGGCTCATAGCACCAGACTCTAATCTGCTCTGGTAAGGGTATGGCAGACATTTAGCACTCTCCCTCCCTCTCTCTTACTTACTGTCTCTCTCTTTCTCTTTCAGTCCTGCTCTCTCTCTCTCCCTATCCCTCTCATAACCAAGGAGACCCTCGATTGCACAGCACTGTCTCTACATCAGCCTAACGCTCTAAATTGAAATGCGAGGATGCTTTGACTCCAAGTGTGAAACTCCCACTGGTGCCTTTGGAACAGCAAAGACAAAAGGGATAATACATGGCAAACACAGTTTTTCCCCTAGTGCACTTTGTGTTTTTTTTGTCTCTGACATCCTTTGGGTGGGATTCTTTCTCTTTTTATTTAAGCCCACAAGACGTCGAGCAGTTTGCACCGTATAGTGTAACATCCGCCCTAAATCTCTCTCCCTGTCTCTGAGACATGAGTGAATGTCGTGTTGTTTTCTGGCAGAGGACTCTCGGCAGAAGAGCCTCATCTTACGCATTCATTCATTAGCCAAAGCTGATTAGTGCACACAGTGCTAGCCTAATTTCAGAATGTAGGTCAAGCAGACGGAGAAGAGTCGTCTGATGGTGGATCACCTGTGTGTGTGTGTGTGTGTGTGTGTGTGTGTGTTTGCATGTGTATGTCCTTCTATATTTGTGTATTTGCAAATGTATACACTTATATGTGTGTATGTATGGCTTCTACTCATCACATGCTTGGGTGACTCTGCATTGGAGGTGTTTTTTGGATGATTTTTTGGATGCCCCAGATATAAATCTCAAAACCCAAACACATACACACACACACACAAACACACACACACACACACACACACACACACACACACACACACACACACACACACAACATGCATGGCAAGCAAGGCAAGGTGTCATTGTGTGAATTGTGAGCCAGTTTGCCGCTTTTTCAGACAAACGGATGATAATCCCATTAGTGCCACTTTCATCATCCCCAACGTCTCTTGATTAGATTAGATAAGATTGGACACCCCTCACAGCCCACCACTGTCAGATGAGTGAGGCTGACTAGATGGTGAGGATCTGTGACTATGACACTTTTCAGGATATCAGAAGAGACTAAAGTCTGCTCTTGCACAGCATGCCCCATCTTCCAAAGCAGTATCCTGCCAAGGTTGCTTCTTGTATTCCACCATTTAAACTGTGATTACTCACACAGTGCATCAAGGGAAGAGTGATCTGCTTCCAGTGTGATGTGAACATAAACAATGGTCTCATTCGCTAAACAAGGATTCCAAAGTCAGTTTCCACAGTCAGTTTCAACTTCCTCTTCCTCTCCCTGTTACAAGTCTGCTACCTTACAGTCCCCCTTATTCACAGTCATCCTTTCAATCCCTATTTATTTTTATCTCAGCCCATTTCATTGCGTTTCAATTTCACTTCATTTCATCACCACTGGGATATTTAAAGGCCAATCTAATCCTCGTATGACTCATGGAAATTGTTTGGGACAGCTCTCAGTAATGACAGAAAAAAAGAGAGGGCATTATAAATTTCACACAGGAAGAATGAAAAAGAGAGGGAATAAGAGTGGAGAGAGAGAGAGAGGGAAAAAAGTTAAAAACCGAGAAAGGCGGGTCAAATCTTGAGCAGATGGCCAGGGCCAGATTATCTAGTGGCCCAGTGGTGGACAGCTACAGTGTAATTGGCGGGAGAGAGGGAGGAGAGGAAGAGGGGGAGGAGAGGAAGAGGAGTGGACTAAAGAGCTGCTTTACCAGTGGAGGCAGAGACACACCAGTCTCCTAGCATAGTGCTTAGAGAGAGAGAGAGAGAGAGAACAGAGAGGCCTCCACTCAGCTCACTCACGTGCGAGCCCACAATACTCCCATGCAGTGTGTCATCTGGTGGGACTGCCAGATGTGTTTTGCATGTGTGTGTGTGTGTGTGTGTGTGTGTGTGTATTTGTTTATATGTTTGTCTGTGTGAATGTAAGCTATGTTTGATTAAGTCCCTGTTTGTGGGGGTGTATTTGTGTGTGAACGGGAATATTTGTGTTTTGCATGCATGTGTGTATGTGTTTGTTTACTATGTGTGTGTGTGTATATCTGTGTTCTGCTAGAGTGTGCGTAGTATGTGTGTAATGTCCGTGTGTGTTTGTGTAATGTGTGTAATGTGTGTGTGTGTGTGTGTGTCTGTGCATGTGCGTGAGAGTGGTTTTGGACTGAGGAGGCTCATTCACCAGCGGTGATCACAATCCCAGTCTGAGCTCATTTGGACCCAGCTGCATGTGCATGGGAACCACGCAGCTCTGCACAGCTCCCCACCACCCACAGCTCCCCACCACCCACAGTTCACTTCACAGCTACAGTTTCCCCACATCTGTGCTCCAGGTCAAATATCACCACTCTCCGCCCCTTCCTCCTAAACTGCCCCCCCATGCACACACACACACACACACACAAACCTCCTACACTTCTTGTGCATCTGCTCCAAGGGTTCGCCTTTCAGAGACGGAATGATGTGCACTCCTCCTAAACTCTTCACCCGAGCCTGATTGCTGTGACAGCTGAAATCCTGACGAAATCCTCACCTGAAAAAAAAAAAATAGACAGAGAGAGAGAGAGAGAGAGAGGGAGAGAGAGAAAAGAAACAGACTGCACGTTTCTGAGAGAGGCTACAGGGGTGAGAGAGGGAGACCTATGGAGGGACGCTGGATCGATACACACTCCATGTGGAGGTGGTACTTCAGAGGAAATCAGAGCTGTGTCTGAGCAGAGAGATGACCCTGCTGGGGGTCAAGAGGGTCTCCATCTGCCCTCTAATAAGCAGGGTTGTTTTCACTAAACATCCTGTGTCTGCTTGCATCTGTCTTCAGTGCAGCTCAGGGGTGGAGCTAGATTTTTAAACAGCTGATGGAGAGTAGTGTGTGTGTGTGTGTGTGTGCCTGTGTGGGTGTATTTAGGGGTAGGGTTGTGAGTCTGTGAGCATGCTTGCCTGTGAGCACAAAAAAACAGCCAATCAGAAAAAAGGCACAGAGTAGCGGTTGCCAGGGCGAGGAGACTCTCTTTCCACTGAGCCTGCATCTGATTGGCTAAGAGCTGCTGCTGAGCAAAAGCAGCCCTGCCAATTGGAAAGAATCAGTGTTTTGTTGCCGAGGCCAGGCCATCCTGACACAAAGATGACATTTATTTGCCCCCAGGTTTCCTAAAGGTGACACTTCACAGAGAGCACAGGATGCGCCTCTCATTACATTAACTCCTTTCAGTGGCTAATGTGCCTTAAGGCAAAGAGAGGCAGAGAGATTTCTCTGATAGGAAGCACTCTGTGATCAGGCACCAACCATAGATCCCTTTTTTCCAACATCTAACAAATCAGATCCACCAGTTTCTGCGTGGGTGTTTACTTAACTGCATCTGCAATGTAAACAATTAAATTGCATTATTTGAAAATGGAGCCAAGCCTAACAATTGATTGTGTTACTAAAACATGGATTTAAACTTTTTTGAGAGACTAAATATAAATATATATGTATACATACAATACCTACATAAATACGACAGATATTTCCAAGAGTGATTTCCCATGTTAAATTTGTATCTATTATCAGACTACTACATATATCATAATATGGTCTATTAATAATTTATTGCATATGAATGTGTAATGAATAATTTCTAATATACTGCAACCTCTGTCGTACATGATAATTTCGATATTTGTGTCACACTCTCAACCACAATAAAACCCATGGCCACCTTAAATGAGTGAGGAGCTGGCTCGTCATATATAACTCAGCAGACTCCTCTCATCCCTTAACACATGTCAACAGCACAGCCGAGCTCTGACTGCTGATTGTAGCCGTCCCTGGTTAATTAAACATCCATGCATCTGTAGCCTATTAGCCTCTTCATAAATGAAGCCCATAATAGCTCCTCAAAGGCCTTGAGCAGCTATCTTGAGAGCTAACATCAGAAGCAGATGACAGTGAAAAATTGTTAGCGTCTTTTACAAGTGTGCCCGGATCAGTGGCAAATTTTGGGGGTTTCTTTGCTTACTTTAAAAGCACCCACTGATTTTTTCTTCTCATTTTGTTTTAATAAAGCTGAGTGAAACGCGTCAATGCGACCACAGCCTGGAAGACTGGCTCTATTGCCTCGACACCACATCAGAGAGACGCCAGTTTCCATTCAGGAGACCCCTTCATGAGACCCCTGCATAAGGAGTTATTTTTTGAATTTTTATTTTTGGTCACTTTGATGTCCCGTCATGATGTTTGCTTTTGACCTGCTACTTTAGGGACCTGTTGTTCTGTAGACAACTGCATTCTGCAGAGGTTGTGGTTTGACTTCTTTCTGTGGGTGAGACATAAGGGGAAAGACAATGGGCTTTTTAACATGAGTCTATGTTTGCTGATGCACTCACAAACGTGTTTGTCATTGCTCTCAATTGTAACCCCGTTTTCATGGCTTCCGCTTGCCAGGGAAGTGTGAGATCAACAAGCCTTTGTCTGTGCCAGAAGCTTTTGTCACAGTTAGTCTGTGGGGAAAAACACTCACACACACACACACACACACACACACACACACACACACACACACATAGTCATGGCTGCATTCATTTTTAGATTACGCCTCTGCAGGAAGGTGTCAGACAGACATACCCTTGTCACGTCACTGGTAACAATCAGTTGGTGGTATCAGTGTCATAGTCTCTTTCAGTCTGAGCCCTTGGGATTACATCAGAGGCATGTCAGAACAGAAACATGTCCAAATTCATCTGTGTACATCCGTCACCTTCTCTCGCTTTTGTCAAGTGGCCTG
>JAIFZK010000020.1:9257500-9332500 GCA_027481765.1 Tenualosa thibaudeaui | reverse complement strand
TGTGAACTGTGGGTAAAAGGCTCTCTCTCCAGTTTTTGTGGTCCTATAAGTGTCCATTTACATGCAGTTGCAACTGAGCAGGTGAGAGCGCAACCCAGGGGGCTTTACACACATAAAATGCCTTTAAGATGATTAACCCACTGACTGCTGTACTCACTAGTATGATACCCCCCCCCCCACCACCACCACACACACACACACACACACACACACACACCTTCAGAAGAGCCAAGGGACAGTGAGGCAGTAGGAAACGGGGAAAGTGGGAAAAAAGAGGACAGAATTTACATACACAGAGAAAGAAAGAATGGGGGAGGTGAGAGAGAGACACAATTTTACCACTGACTCTCTCCTGGCAATAGCCTCCTCCCAAGTAATTATGCTGTGCCGTAGGGGAGGAATGGTCTGACGCTGATAGAGAGGGCCTTTGTGTGTGTGAGACTGTGTGTGTGTGTCTGTGTGTGTGTGCGCGTGTGTGTGTGCGCTCTTCACCTGTGACGCAGCAGTCTGAGTTTCAGTTTGTCTTTCACACCACCTTAACACACCTCCTCTGTCCCTTGGTCTTATCTCCCACCACAACACACACACACACACACACACACACACACAGTCTGTACAAACATGCAGCTGTAATAAGTGGGTTAGTAAGGGGATAATGGTGTGTTTAAGTTCATCCTGATATACTGACGTCCTGCAGACACACACACACACACATACACGCGCACACACACATTTGTCTGGAGTAGAGAGACAGAAGTCACATTGTCACACAGTTTCTATCCTCCCTTCCCTCATATATTTTCCCCAAACTATTTCTCTTCAAATTTAAAGAGCAAATAGTCTTCCTTTCTCATGTTTCATAGAAGGCTCACACTCAGTGGAATCTCAGTCCAGTATATCTAACATTACAGACCCTAGTAAAACCAATCTAGCGCCGCAGTTGCTCTGTGAAAAGGACAATGGAATGTTTACAGGCCTGAAAAGTGAAAAGCGAGGGAGGATTCTATGGTCATTCGCCTCCCTAGTGGGACTGAGTGGCTGATAGTGTAAAGGGGAGAGTGTTCTGGTCTCTCTTTTCCTTTCCTCTCCCTTCACTGCTTATCGTAGAGGTAAACCTTTTCCCCTTGCAGTGGAAAGACTTACCTCATTGTCTCGCTCTCTCTCTGAGGGCCTCTGGGCGCATATTTTCAGTTTTAATACTTGAATATATATCAGAGGGCTCACTCTTGTGAGCCGGTTATGACAAGCTAGTGTTGGACCTCTGGAGCACAATAAACACAGTGGCTTGCCAGAAGGAGCACAGCGTTATTTTACCCTCATCATTGGGCAGTTGGCAGTCCGCCTCCGCAGCAAGCGACACCATGGAGTGTTGTAACTCCAGTTTCATCTTACCTCACGCAAGACACAACTAAAGTTTACAAGCCCATATTGACCTTCATCACCTCCCCCTCAACAACACACTGGGAACGAGAGAGTGGTCACCCCTGCCAGGCAATAACAGGCCAATTAAGAGACCAAGAGGATTTTTCCCCCTTTTTTCAGGTTTTTTGGTTGCTGGTAGTGTGATTCATAGCCTGGCTTTTTTATGAGCTTCTGCAGCCAATGAGGAGATGGATCTGTAAATCACAATGCTAACGTGAAAAAAAAAACAAAACAAAACAAAAAAAACACAACAATTGCAATTTAACTGAAACATTTTCCTACCCTTGCCTAAGTCTTGGCAAGACACGTTTTTTTGTCCCAAGTGTATCTCCTTCAGTTCCTTCTCTTTTTTTGCACTAATACACTCGCCATTATTTGGTTTGAGGAGTAGAGAAAAAAGCTGACTCGGCAGTTAGCCTTTGGCTGTGTCAGTGTGTGATGTAGGATGTAGTCAGCCACGTTTATGAAATAATGCCTTAATAGCTCAATCTCACTAACAGTCTCTGAGTATTTACAGTTTGCATGCAAGTCCTGCCAAGTGCAATTGATTATAAAACATTCATACAAACTGTGCAAACGTAATTGCAAAATGGTGTGCAACAAAAAAGCGCACAAAATGAATCTGCTCTGACTTCCTGGCCAAGAAAGCAAGTTAGAAACTCTGCCATCTAATGACATATATAATTTAAAAAAACAACAATACAACAAACATCACGCCAGCAAACATAAAATCTCATTGCCAGAACCACAGGGTACTAAAAAAGAGCATTTCCACAAGTAACAAATTCTTGCATGTTCTACACCCCTCCTCTCTTTCCCTGCTGCCGATTTGATAAAATAATATTATTAAGTGTTCGCAGTCACAGCGATCAATGGGAAGTTGGCTTGTTCTGTGTGTGGCTGCCGATGGCTTGCTGGTGGGTTTGGCTGGATTACCAGGATTAGAGTCAAACTCACGGCGGCGAATGGTGGGGCTGTTTATACATACTCAGGCTGATCCAAATCGGATGAATTTTAATTGCGACTGCATGGATAAATAGATCATCATGTGAACTGGATCCAAGAGCAAGCAAGGCTTTATGTAATTATGAAGTCTGCTTCCATTTTCATAATTGAATATTGTTTTGGGAGGGATAACAGTATTGCTGTTTTAGTAACGTATGAATATGGATGTGTTTCTTATTCCGAATGCATCCAAAACATTTCCATTATACGCCAGTGTTTTTGAACCTGCACTGCTTGGGTTTTCCTATTGTAATGTCCTCTCTTCCCTCCACAGTTCTGTCCTTTTCCTATTGTAATGTCCTCTCTTCCCTCCACAGTTCTGTCCTTTTCCTATTGTAATGTCCTCTCTTCCCTCCACAGTTCTGTCCTTTTCCTATTGTAATGTCCTCTCTTCCCTCCACAGTTCTGTCCTTTTTTTCCTGCACTTGCCTAACAACTGCCTACCTACTGCTGTGCAATACTTTGTACTCTGAACTGGACTAAATTGTTGTCTCTCCCTGCTGTACATTCCTGGGTTATGTTCAGGGCCAGAGCCAGGCATTGTTAGTGAGTGATTGTGTGTTGTAAATAATTATATTCTGTATGCAAACAGTATGTGCAGAATATGTGCATGTGTGTGTGTCTGTGTGTGCATTTGTGAATGTCTGTGTATGAAAGAGTGTGTGTGTGTGTGTTGGGGATGGTGATATGTCTACGTGTTTGTGGCTTGCATGTGTGTGTACGTGCATTGCCAAACAGCAGCTCCATATGACATGAGTTTGCTTTTCCTTCTGAACACTGCAACACCCCCACCACCACCACCACACACACACACCGTCCTCTTCTCTAACCTCACGTCGGCGTTCTCTTCATCATCTCTTCCCATGATCATCTCATTGAGCCGCCTGTCAGACCGCCCTGAGGAATCACCCAGTGACACTGCAGGGACCAAGAGAGCTCATAAATCCAGATCCTTTGGGAACCGCAAGGCACAGGAGAGCAGGAGAGAGAGAGAGAGACAGAGAGAGAGAGAGAGGAGACGGAGGAGCATAGGTTGAGGGGTCATGACCCCATGCCGGCTCATCTTTGCCGCTGATGACAGGTAAGATGATGAAGACAGAACAAGAGGAAGGAGGTGAGTTGTGAATCCCTCCACAAACTCTCCTCCCCAACACACCTCCCCCAACCCCACCTCTTACTCTAGCCTTACAACTGCCTGCCTCCCCGCTGCCACACATACATGCCTTTGCTTACACTGAGTCGGTAGTCATATAAATGCCAAATGACACCGTTAATGGTCTGTATGTGTGTGTGTGTGTGTGCGTATGTGTCTCACTTGTGCTGTGTCCATACCCATATAACCCAAGCCAAATGACAAAGTCAACTATGTGTGTGTGTGTGTGTGTGTGTGTGTGTACGTGTTTACTGTGTGTTTACTGACGTTACCTTCAACAGTGCCTCTTCTTGGACCTTAAACAGTCTCTATGTCATGACCTCTCCCACAGCCAAGTGCTAAAGGTCCTCATCAATTCACGTTTAGGAGGGTTGCGTACCCTCAGGAGATGGGGCCAAGGGTGTCTACAGGCCTTAATGAACATGTGGAACACCTACCTTGACTTGCCTTTATGACCACAGTCACAAACTAGGCCCAGACTGGGTGAACCACCCGCTGAGAGAGAAGCTGGTGAACAGACCTTGTTTGATACGGTGGAATGAATCAGACACGGAGAGGGAGGTGTGGGAGTTTGAGAGCACCACTCTGCATATATGTGGAGGAGTGTACTGTGTTTATGTGTGTGTGTGTGTGCTTATCATGAATACCTGCCACTTACTGTGTTGTGTTGTCTGTGTGTTTCTCAGAGAGTGAATGTGTGTGTTTGTCAAGAAATGTTGTTTGTGTGTGTTCATGTCCTTGTGTGTATATATGTGTGTGTCAGTGTTATCTGTGGCATCTGTAACCTGACACTGACACACACACAAGCACACACACACACACACACACACACACACACACTTTTACACATAGCCCCCCGTCAGCAGTGGGCAGATTGATCCATAGGCCTGCAGACAGACGGATGGCATGCTCCATCAACACCATTCCTCCGGGCCGGCAGGAGACGACCTCTCACCCCACACAGGCCACTCTTCCTGGGCAGGCCCTCCAGTGAGGGGGGTGGGGGGTTGGGGGGGGGGGGGTGGCTGATGACACACTCCTGCTGGAGCAAGAAAGAAAGAGAGGGACAAACACACTGGGAAGGCCTAGGCCATGGAGAAGACATCTGTCTGCACATGAGGAGCCATACAGGAAACGTCTGAGATCTTAATCAGTCCACACAACGATGGCGACAATGATGAAGGTGTTTCGGAGGAAAGTGTGAAATGTTATGAAATGAAATGTCATTTCACGCCATCCCTAATATATATTATTGTTTTGATGTTGTCTGATGTCCAAAGTCCAAAACTTGTGATGACCTCAAAATCAAAGATAACTCCACCAATATAGCATTATCATTATACATTACCAAACATAACAGCACCACCATTATGAGTAACCTTGTGCTGAACTCCACACTTGGATTCCAAATAACTGCTACCTGTGTGTTTTTAAACACTACAGCCCCGCCTTGATGAAGGAGTCCTGTCCTGAGCGGACGTGGAACATCTGTCAGGTGGGAATTAGGCTGGCTGAATGACGGCAGGGGCCACCACGGGGTGTGTGTGTGTGTGTGTGTGTGAGTGAATGTGTGAGTGTGTGTATGTGTGTGTGTGTGTGTGTGTGTATGTGTGGTGGTGGGGTCCCTCCTCAGTGGCCCCCTGGGGCCCGGTTCTCTTGGCGACATAAATCCCACCAGATGAAGGGTAATAGGGCTGTAGTCTCCTCTCCCTCTAATCTGCAGGTGAAATATTGAATGTGGCTCTAATCTCGGAGGGGATGACGCTGCAGGGACACTAATCCCATCTGTGTGATGCCTTCACATGTGTGTGTGCGCTCTTTGTTTCTGTATGCATGTTTGCAACAACGCAGCCTCTACACTAATCTTGATTCAACTCTAAGGCATGATGACACATCAACAACCCTTAGCAGGTGTGCTGCCCTGCCCTACTCTGCTCTTGGTCAGTTGTACAGGGGCACCAGGACACCGTGGGTTAAGCTTCGTATCAAAATTATACACGATTTGCGTGTGTATTGCTACATTAATCCATACACAACCCAGGTAATCCTGCTCATCAGCGTCTGGCACAACACGCAGGCAACAGGCAATCATTTTAGACTCTCAACAAGATTAGATGTTCGTAGTCTATTTTTTATGGACTCCGAGAGCCAGCTTAATTCAACTTTTTAAATCTTTAACATGAGAAAGAGCATATGGCTGAGCACTGTGTAAATTGACTGCATATTAATAAGCCTTGGCCATATACTCGGTCCCGGAGGCTCTTCGTGAGCTTGAAAGCCTTGATTAAATGTATAAGTTATGGATCTCATCCTGAACCCATCTTCAGTCATGCTCTTCAAACTTACTGCATCCTCGATTAAAGTTAGCTATGGCTGCATGCTATGAGTGTTGTGCGTGATGACGTTAATGTGGAGGGAAGCCTTAGTCTAATACTAGAATCTCTGTCATCTCACCATCCAAGAACTGGACATTTCTTGTGCTTAAGATACATGTATAACATTTGTTCAAGATCTATTACAAATATAATAACACAGCAATTTAAAAACTAAAACCAGTTGTGTAAAAAGCAGGTTTCTTGAAATGATGCACAATTAAATTTACATTTATAAGCTGTTTGCAGGAAGAACAGTGACATTGGTTTGAAGGTTGTATTTTGCAGTACAGTAATCGGCACCTCCTCCTGAAGCCTGAGGTTGCTCAGCTAAATTCTCCTGACACAGAGATGCAACAGGGAGACTATGATGGCCACACTACTGACCCTTTCCCCCCAAATCCTACTTACGACATTTATGTAACAGCATCAGGCTACACATCTGAATAATTGAGCAAGATTGTGTGTGCAAAGATGTGTGTGTGTGTGTGTGTGTGACACAGTCTGACACAGAGACGCAACAGGGAGGCTACGATGGTCACACTACTGACCTTTTCTCCCCAAATCCTACTTATGCATTTATGTAACAGTATCAGCCTACACATCCAAATAATTGAGCAAGATTGTTGTGCAGAGACGTGTGTGTGAGTGTATGTGTGTGTGTATGTGTATGTGCTCATGTTCAGGCCTTGTGGTGTTGGAGTGTGTGTGTGTGTGTGTGTGTGTGTGTGTGTGTGTGTGTGCGTGTGTCTGCTCATCTTCAGGCCTTGTGGTGTTGGAGTGTGTGTGTGTGTGTGGAGGTGCTTGTTCCTCTATGCACTCATACCCCATATAGCCACGTGATGCAAGAGTGAGTGCTACTCCCAGCCATCGTTCTCTTTTTCATGAATAAAACAACCATGCCATCAAAAGCCTGGCTATGCCCCCCCTTGCTATTGCCCCAACTCACCCTCTTGCTTTATGCCCCCTTTTTGCTGCCTTTCTCATTATAGACAGAGAGTGCTATCTGCACTCTGCATCTCTAGTCCATGAGAACAACATTGCTACGCTGGAGCAGGGGAAAAGAGAGGAGAGGAGAGGAGGAGAGAGGAGAAGAGAGGAGAGGAGAGGAGAAAAAGAGAGGAAGGGTGAGGAGAAGAGGAGAGGAGAGGAGCGAAGCCTGTTAGCGTCTCGGCTACATGGCACTCCGTCTTCTGCGGCAGTTTTACACAGCGCAGTATTTATTACCCCCTGATAATGGCCACGTATCCCAAGGCTCCCTTAAAACACACCAGCCAAACAGCAGCCTCAGCAGTACCCACCTCTACACTCACCCACCACAACCAAACCACCCCAAAAAAGACAAAACAAAAATGCTGTTAGCGTATCAGCGATTTTCCTCGCTCACATTACTTTTTCTCTCCTTCCATTCTTTTCCTTCTCTCTCTCTCTCACTCGCTCTCTCTCTTCCTCCCTTCCTTCTTCCCTCACTCTCACCCGCTGCAGGGAAGGCTTTTTTGCTGGCGGTTAGCCGTGACGCCACCTCTGGGCTCTTGGCTGCCATCCAGGCCCTGCTCACGGGCCCAGGATTACCTGGGAGGGCTGAGTGACAAACAGGATGAGATCTGTGTCTCCCTGATGGGCTATAAAATGTGTGTGTGTGTGTGTGTGGAGAGGGGGGTGCTGTGGATGAATGTGTGCTTTGATGAGCTCTGAGAGGTCTTTCATTGGTTGACATGTTATGTGGGTTCCCTGTGCCTCCAGTTAGATCCCCTGGTCAGATTTGCAGACGCCGTACCGTTCTGTGGGAATGTTGCGGATGTCAACAAAAGATCTTCAGTCTTATTAAGAGAGGCATTGCACTGAACTACCTCCTTGAAGATTCCTAGAACATGCCACAGCAGTGCCTGCAAACTTGCAAAGAGATGCACTAATTTTGCAATGAAGTGCAATGATGCCTCCACAAGTGTGCACAGCAATATGTTGTAAAAAAATATCAAGTGCAAAATATTTTTGAAATGAATACTTCCTTTAAAATGAAAACATGCCTGGCCTGAACATGGCCTGAACATGCCTGGCCTGACCTGCTTGCATGATGGTGAATGATGTAAGGCAGATTTGGTCTAGCTATCCATCTGTCTGTCTGAGGCCTTGCAGGAGTGTTTGGAGGAGTACGGAGTGTCCTGTGGATCTGGGTTTGGCTCTCCACAGAGAGAGAGAGAGAGAGAGAGAGAGAGAGAAAGAGAGAAAGAATTAGTGTGATTGTGAGAGTGACAGAGAGAAAGAATAAGTGAGTGAGAGAGAGAGAGAATGAATGAATGAGTGAGTGAGAGAGAGAATGAGTGAGTGAGAGGGAGAGAGAGAAAAAGAGAGAGAGAGTGAAAAAAAGAGAGAGAAGCTGATTGCCAGCAGCCTCTCATTTAGCGTGCCAGGGGAGCTTGCCAGGGGCCTTGGCAAGAGTGTGGGCACTGCTGGGCATACTGTAAGTGCTGGCTCACTGCTCAGCGACAGGAGATAGAGCAAAAGAGCCGTACAAAGAAATGCATTGTGTGTGCAGTGCCCTGTTTATGGAACTGTATTTCATACTATTGAAAGTGTGTAGGGAGCAAAAAAAAAAGAAAAAAAGAGAGACGTGAAAGCAATAAAGGAATTGTTGGCCCCCCTCGGTGTCACGGCTTGTGGTGCCTCTGGGTTGGGATCTTGGATGGGGATGACTGAGGAAATACATTTTGGGGCCACAGGAGGCTTATGGGAGTTCCACTGTCTCAGACTAAATGGACCTGGCAACATCGACATGCTACTCACTACACACAGACACACACATGCACACATACACATATACACACACACGCACACACACACACACACACATGTAGGCACACATACACGCACACACACGCCACAGTGGGCTGGCATATATTCAAAGACCCCTTAAGAGGTCATATGAAAAGAGGTTAATGAAAGGACTGTGATTAAAATCAAACTTTTACACCATCTGTGTTGCCTTACATTTCAAAAATGGTCCATTTACAGTATGTCCATCTGCATATGAGTCTTTGCGTATTTGTGTATGCTTTTTCCTTTGCCTGCCTTTGTGTGTGTCTGTTGTATGTGCATGTATATGTGTGTGTGAGAGTTTTGGCTGTATGTGTCTGTGAGCGCGGGTACCTGCTTGTGCCTGTGTGTTGTATCCTCTCCCATCGAGATGAACTCAGCAACCCATGCCAGCCCTCATCGGCCCCAATCTCATCTAGCTGCATCTGAGCTACAAGCGCTGTTCTCAGTCTACACCAGTGTGGGTCGCATAAATAGCTGTGGGTATGTTTGGCAGGGCTGTGGAGTCGCTAATGGAAGTGAGTATGCTGGTGTGTGCGGGGGTGGTTGGGTGGTGTGGGGATTACGCAGGAAGTCTCGTGAGACGGCAGAGGAAGTCTGTAAGCTGAGCCATGGGACGGAGGGGGCAGGAAGCGAGTGATGAATGAAAGGCAATCTGCAGCTGAGGAAGAAGTTAATACGGCCACTTACTGTTGGGAAGTTGGGAGCGGGAAATATAGACAGAGAGAGAAAGTGAGAGAGAGAGAGAGAGAGAAGAGTTAAGGGAGAAGGAAACAGGAAAAAAATGACAGTTAGGAGATAATACGGAATGTGTGTGTGTGTGTGTGTGTGTGTGTGTGGTGGGGTTACTTTGAGAGCAGAGGGAAGATTTGGAGCAGGATTCAGCAATGGAGAGCTGAGTTGACAACTCTCCCCATGGCCTCACCAGGCCTGGGAATGAGAACCCAGAGCTCTGTGGGAGTCCCAGCCAATTACCCCTCCTGAACACAGCCAACTGAAACAACCACTTGGCTCTAAGCAGACCGTGTGTGTGTGTGTGTATGTCCATCCATCGGTCTGCTATATATTCATATATACAGTACAAATGTGTATTGTATATGTGTCTTCATGTGTGTGTAAGTATCTTGTATCTGTCCACATGTACTGTATGTGTCTCTGTTTTGCCTTTCTCTCTTCCTGTGTGTGTGTGTGTGTGTGTGTGTGTGTGTGTGTGTGTGTGTGTGTGTGTGTGTGCGCGCGCACCTATGTTCTGTCAGTTCTGTGAAATCTTGCCCATGCAGTGTGTGTGTGTGTGTGTCAGATCACCCAGAGCTCTGAGGTGGTCTCTCTGTCACTGACACACATAAACACAAACACACACTGAGTCAGTACCCGTCTAGACAGGTGCTCTATGGAGCTGGCTCAGGGGCCATGGCATCTGCTGCTGACAGGGAGACCCGCCAGGAACCCACAACATCTGTGCCTCTCCCGACAAGCCACACACACACACACACACAGAGTCAGAAAAGCACCGATTTTTAGATTCCCTAGATGCCTTGTCGGCTCAGTTTAATAATAGAACAGGAAGCTCCCCACTAACATTTCCCCACTAGGGAGAAAACATCTCACTCTGTGCTTGAACTGTGAACTCATATGTGTCCTCTCGTATGGGTGATAGGGACAAATGCATGACCCTGAGGTGTCACTGAGGTTGAAAGTGAGACGTAACCAAAGAGACTTTCCCATGGGAAAGCAAAGCATGCTGGGACACCACTACTCCTTTGAAGACCGCACACAGTCTGTATAACCTTGAGAGCGTCCATAAAGAAACCCAACTGCTTTCAATTCATTAAAGACTTCTTAGGGCTGCGTATAAATAGTGTGTGATGTATTAAATAGCCTGGGATGGACTTAATCTGGCAGTGGCTCGGAGTGATGGTAATGCAAAGAGCTTATTAAAGAGACATGACGGAGTGACAAGCTCGAGCGGCGTAGCCGGGGCGTTTTGGCTGACGTTGTAAAAGCCTGACGACGCCTTTTATCTCCGCTGTCAGTCCCGGAACAAACCGTGACACACTGGTTTCCTGGAGCCATCCCAGTCAGTGTCTGTGATGCTTCATCTGCATCATCATCATCATCCTCTTTCTCCCTCCCTTCCCCTCTTCTTCCTCTCCATGCCCAGCTGTAATGAGGAAGGCGTCCATAATTAATTTGGAAGTTAATTAATTGGAGGGTTGCAGCAAGCTGCAGGGTGGCGGGCAAGGCTGGCAGAGATTTTTGGGTAAGGGAGATTGGGGGGTGGGGGTAAAGGGGCGTGGTACTGAGTGGCACACTGGGGACGGAGGAGGAGGCTGAGGAGGTGGCATCATGCCACTGTGCCAAGTGGAAGGCAGTGAGCACAGGAGGTGGGGTTGGGGGTCTTCTAGGGAGTCCTAGGGAGAGTCAGCCAACCAGACAGAGACAACTGGGGCAGGAGGTCTGAGCCCGGCATAAGATGGTCACTGGACTTCAGTGAAAACTCTACTAAGAGTTTCAAAGTATGGAGAACATAACCAGGGCCTGATGCAGTCAAACACATGCAAACACCAATACCCTAGGATAGTGAGAAACTGAGGAAGACAGTGAAGATGTGAAAACTGATCCATGGTGCTCAATGGCCAGCAGAAAGTCAAATACTTACTGTATTTCTACCGACACTTCATACTTCAGGAGTTCACTTTTCTTACACACAGTTCTGCATTGTTGTTGACATTTTCAATGGGAATTAGTATGTACATTTGTTTGCATGGTGTATAGACATGTAGGCAGTCAATGCAGCCATCTTCAGGGCTTTTCCTTGAGCAAGGACAGACAACTGCAGATGGAGGTTGAAGACATGAGGTAAGTGAATGCCATTAAGACTAATACGAACAAACTAAACTGTTAACACTAATTCGTACACTCTGATCTAATCCTCAAGCTCATAATGCCTGGTCTGGTGTCTCCACCTCCTGTTGGTCTCACAGCTCCTGTTTCTTGTAGATATCTAACACCATAGTGTTGCATTGACGGTGACCTTACTGGGTCAGTCTCTGGGCCTCCTGTTCACAAGCTCTCAACCAAGCTGTTCTCAGTAGGCTATCACATTGCCTCTCTCTTTCACTCACACACACACAAAGATACACACACACACACAGAGCTTGGGATTACTGGGTAATTATAGCGCCCAACAAACACTTTCTCCCGTCTAATACTCGCCGTATACTTGTAGGGGCAACAGCTGTGGTGGCTCAGCAGACAAATAAAAAAAGACTCAACGGGTGCAGTGTTTCCCTTCCCTTCTCTCCCTACCTTGCTTTCTCTGTCTCTTGGCCGTCACGTTAGCACTTGTGTGTGAAAACGATGCCGAAGCCCAAGGCATGCCCACTCACTACACCAACCAACCGCACTCCCCCACCTGCCCCCCACTCCACACCCCACACACCCCAGTCTTCTCTTCTGTCCAGGCAGCGTTTTATGGGCATGTGAGGGGGGGCTGGGGGGTGAAACACAATGCCCCTGGAGCTTAGGCAGTGATATCATTCACCCAGCCCTAGACTGACAGGTCTCCGTCCAGAATCCACTCCACTCTGCTCAGCTAAGCACTAAAAAGCTGGGGGAGGGTAGGGCTCTGATTCTGCTGCGTTTCACCAGATTGCTGCAGGCTGACGAGATGTGATGGGGGCAAATGTGTGTGTGTGTATGTATGTGTGTGTGTGTGTGTGTGTGTGTGCTAAAGGGGGGATGAGGGTGAGCACGCAGTGCGGTAATGCACGAGTCTGTGGAGTATTTATGACCCTCTCCCTTGCCTGTGTTCTAGACTGAGACATGTGGTGGAGTGCTTTAGCGAGGAGGGAGGGGCGTCTTACCACGCAGCGCAAAGGGATGAACTCTGCAACAGAAGCAGGTCCAGTTTACACAGCCATACTGGGTGGAGGTGGCTTTAGAGATGTTGCACAGGAGGACTTGACAATTACTGTGTGAGGTCAGGCAGCATGACCATTAGAGAGAGTTTCATGGCAGTGAGAGTATTTATGACTATTTATGGCTCTGTGGCGGTGGATGTGTGAAAAAGGCCCTTTTAAGAAAATAACACATCCGTGAATGGTCCATTTCCCTCAGTGCTGACCTTGGGGACTCCGGCATGGAGAAATGCACAAGATTCACATTAACATAAGTCACTCAACTCACAATTCAGGTTTTGTCAGTTCTTCTCAAAGCTGTTCTACCCATGTATTCAAGGCAGTTCTTGCTGCAACTGGGTCATCCTAATTTTAGGTTTAGCTGATGGATTTCCACTTAAAGGCACACTAGGCAACTTTTTTAGGTTAATTTATCAGCTTCGTAGTCACTTCAATGATTAAATGGCTCATTACAGGGTGAATGAAGGCTCTCTCGCTCACCTCTAGTGTTACTACACTTACAGGATCTGAAACTTTGGGTGGAAGAAATGAAACTGAAAGCAAATGAAATCGCATTTATTACCAGCTTGTCAATCAACATAATGTACAGAAATGATCATTACTGGTTCCTGTTCTTTGGTTTGCATGTAAATTCACATGGATTGGTGGGAATGTGCAATGTTGTTGCAATATTTAAAAAAATTAACAGAAAATGTAGGGGGAGCTCTGGAGATAACAAATGACAGTATTGCCTGGCATGCCTTTAAGTCTATGCTTGCTAAACATGCAGTAGGCCTCCATTAGCAGCCATGCATTTTAGCCTGTGATTTGTTGGCTTGTTTCCTGTGAAACGGCAACAGCACCCTGAAGCCAGCCAACCCAACAGAACGCATACTAAGTGCTATGAGCATAGCACTTCACCACTACACACACAGGCAGTGCTAACCTTTGGCTGACATCCCACTGAAGTGCTAAATGGATTAACAGAAACCAGTGCCCTCTCCATCGCTAGTCCCCCAGCACATTCAGACTCCCCCACCCTCTCCTATGCCTGCTTGGCCTGAATCACCCAGGGCCACTGGGTACATCTGGATTTGGCCTTAGCCTCACCCCACCCCTAATACACACACACACACCAGTCACTCTGCCTGGCAGCCAGTGATAAGGCTCAGTGCCCACTGTGGCAGAGGGCATGGGGGGCAGCTTTTCTCCAGCATCCTAAATGCTACCCCCCGACCCCCCCACTCCCTGCCTTCCAAAGCCCCCCTCTCCATCAGCTGGACTTTACACCCCCTTCATTCAGTGGCTCTGATCACATTCAGCCATGACTGGGCTGACCTCGCGTCAACTACACTCAACATTGTCCCACAGTCACCCCCTAAAGCTGAGGACATTTGTGCTCGCGCGCACACACACACACACACACACACACACACACACACTAAACTGATAAAGGACACTGTGAATATAGTCCTTGGTTGATGTAGTAACTCCTCTCCCTCTGAGGGACAAACAGTCAGCTTTTCACACCCCTGATTCTACAACCCCTACTCCTTAACAGCTCTAAAACACACACACACACACACACACACACACACACACACACACACACACACACACACACACACACATACACACACACACACACACACAGTACACCTACTCAACACTATCTATGTCAGACACTTTCCCCAGTGGGTCTCTCTCACTTCCTTTTACTTCTCCCCCTCCTTATGTCTGAACTTAATGTGCACACACACACACACACACACATGTTATTGGGGACAGACATGTGCAATAGCTCTTATAATGGCACAGCTCTTACTGATGAATGTTGTTATTTTTGCTGTTGTTGTTAATATTTTTTGCCAGCAGAGTGATGAATTACTGTCTGCAAAAATGTCATAGATAGACAGACATAGATGCATAACTTGTGCCCTAAAGCACCTCAGGTCAGTGTTTTGCATTGCAGACCCACAATTCTTGACAACAAACTTTGTAAGTCAACCCTGTAGAACAACCACTTACACTGATGTGTAATGTGTTGTTTCAGGCTTTTCTCCCCTCTTGATAAATGAATGGGGACAAGGTTTCCCCTCAGCGCATGTTATTTTAAAACTGAACCATTCCCACAGTAGTGATTAATACCCACTGGTCACACACACACACACACACACACACACACACACACACACACACACACACACACACACACACACACACAAACACACACACACACACAGAATACACATGGAATGAATGAGGTAGGTTGGCGTCTGAAGGGCATCTGTATTGCTGTGACAGTAACTGACTGGTCCTCTGTGTTGGCACAGACATGGTCCAAACATGCTGCTGAGTTGGAGGTGTCCTATCCAGTCGGCCGACAGAAGCCTGTATGCAGACAGGGGTTGCGTCAGCCAGGATGCGTGAGAAACACACCCACACACACTGTATGTATAAGTAAGTGCAGATGGAAATAAACGCATAAGCTGTGTCATGTGTCAAGTCTCCCATGAGTGAGAACACACACACACACACACATACACACACACATACATACGTTATCACTCTTTCATAAATATACACAGACGCAATCATGACTACATATGCACACACACACACATACACACACATTTACTCTCTCTCTCTCACACCACCACACGCAAAAGATTTATTTCTTTCTCCTTTACAGTTTGTTGCTCTTTCACTTCCGCTCTCTTTCATTTCTCCAGTCTCTTTATCCATCACTCATACACACACACGCCCTCACTCATACACACAAGCGCTTTTATGAGTGCCCTGATGTAGCCAGCCTGGAGCATGTGTTTTTCATCCACTCACGTGTGTGGCTCTAGCCCAATTCACACACACACACACACACACACACACACACACACACACACACATACACACATGCACAGTCTCCACTGTGCCTAAAAAATCAGAACCACATGGAGAACAGAATTTCTTTCACAGAGAAACACACCCACTAACCTACAAAGCATTCACAGATAGACACACACACACACCCAAAAAAACTTATTGGATATATTGCTGTGAGACACTACTGAAATGTCAAACTTTCAAAAGATTTGTTCTGTTCATCAATCGGCTACAAACACATAGTGAACATAAAAAAACTGACAAAAAAGGACAAAGCAAAATCTGTGCACCCAGAAGGAGCTTATGTTCCAGTAACAACCAACAGTAAATACATTATCAACCAATAGACAATACATTATCAAACGATATAAGAAACTTTATGCAATATCTTATATATGCAGTATTGTATGTATACACACACACACACACACACACACACACACATATATAATTTTGAGGTTGCTGCTGACATTGGAATGGGAAAGTTTGCCACAAAAGGTTTCATATATTACACAGAAAGGTTTTGCTTGCAGACTTGATGAATGATACTCCACTGAGATTAAACAGTGCTTGTGGAATGATGCCAGACGCACCGCAGCCATTGACACCAGTCAATACAGAATGAATGCACACTGGGAAGAGCTGTACAATAATGCATCCCTGCTGTTATTGAAGGTAATCAGAATATCATGTCTCTTATTTCTCATGTGTCTCATTTTCTAGTCATTCCAGTCACTTTTGCAATGAACTTCACTACTATGTGTGCACACATACTGCAACCCACTAGCTGCTTTTCACTGGTACTATTTTTGTACACACACCGTATGTATAGCTTGTGAGATAAGATGCAAACTCAAGCTGTTCCCCGTCTCATGTGCCTAACCCTAACCCTAAGATGAGCAATGGGCAATGTGTGTGTGTTACTGTTCATGTATTTATCAGTGTGTGTGTGTGTGTGTGTGTGCGTATGTGTGTGTGTGTGTGTGAGTCCATGTCCAGTGCAGTTAAAAAAAGGCAGCGATGAGAAGAAGTGGGAGAGACAGGGCACCTCAGTCAGGTCTTTGAGCTCATGGTAACTGTGCTTTCCTGCTGTCAGCCATGATAATGTCACCATGTTCCAACACCACCAGCTCTCTGTGGTCATGTGTGTATGCAGTTTTAATGCATATGTATGTGTGTGTGTGTATGTGTGGCAGGACCAGTGTTTTCTGACAGGGTGGGGGTGGAAACTCAGACATAAATCAACCATTAAAGAGTAGAATGCAATTATATTTAATATAATAATTCATTATATGATCAAACATGTACTTTCAAGTGCTGTCACATTTCAAGCTTGCTCCTGGTGTAGGCCAAACATTAGAATAGACTTCAGTCTACATTGTTAGACTGCAATTTCATTTCAAGGTGGTCCCAACCATAACCCAATTTGAATGACCACACACATACACACACACACAAATACATACAAATGCTCTACAGCGACACTCCCCCTCACCTTCCGAGTACTCATTCTGCCCCCTTCCTAAATCTATCTTTGATTAACTCATCCATTTCTTCAATCCATCATCCTGACACTAAACACTCACTCGGTTTGGGTTAGAGGGCTCTTCTAGATTCTTCATGTGTATTAGCAGAGGGAGGCTCTCGCTCCGGACTGCCAGAATGCAGTTATGCTGCTGTAACTGAACACATTCCTCAAAACTTTTCAACCCCTTACCAGACCCCCCCTCCTACAACCTGCATAGCTGTTCCTAACAGTAGTCACAGTTCCATTATGTCCTTGGCTCCTTTGTGTGTTTATTTTAGTACCCTCCACCTCCTCCTTCTTCTGAGCATAGGGTGGGCTGCCGATTGGCTGAAAGAGTTCCCTCTGAGTGAGAGGTGTCAGACGGTAGCGGCAGGACGTCTCAGGCTGGGTGTGTTACGTGTACACACTCGCCCGTCATCAGGGCATCGATCCACACTCTTGTGTGTGTGTGTGTGTGTGTGTGCGTGTGTTTGTGTTTGTGCCAGAGTGCTAATTCAGTGACTGCTGACTGCACAGCTCTCGGTTAATAGAGAGGGACTCCATTCGGCCTTAATGCATTAGTCCAGGAAAGAACCTAACGTGCACGCACACACACACACACACACACACCGACAATGACAAAAGTGCATGCACACACACATATTTCCACAGACTCTTTCACACACACACACACACACACACACACAAATACACAGTCACACATCTTCTGACACACCCACACACACCCTCCTCTTAGCAGCTGTCTCATTCATCTTATGAACTGTACTGTCCCTTGGTACCAGTCACCGCCTTTAGCGAGTCTCCGCTGTGCAACTCCACACTTCCTATTAAGCCACATGCTGCTTACAAAGCAAGTGCCTGCAGCACTGTCGTTGGACACTCCAGTCATCTCTGATGAAGAGGGCAGAGGTCGTGACCCCAAGGTGGAGGTCCCTGTGGGAAGTAGAAGTGAGAGGGTGGACCTGAGCCTCACAGCTGTTTGAGGGTGAGAAGGTGGTGAGTGTGTATGTGCACGTGTGTGTGTGTGTTTGTGTGTGTGTACTGTGCAATTTTGGATTTAAGGGCATATTGTACACCATGGTGTGTGTGTGTACGTATGTGTGAATGCCTACATCTTGTGTGAAAATATAACTACTCTAATTAGTGAGTTGAAAGAAGTGTGTGTGTATGTTTTCTTGGGCTCCTAACATATGACCAAATATGTCTGTGTAAATGTGTGTGTACTGACAGGAACCTATATATATGAATAAGTGTGTGCTCACACTAGTGTGTGTGTGTGTGTGTGTGTGTGTGTGTGGCATGCTGAGTGGCAATCCTGTGGCTGCATTCCAGGCCTGACCTTAAAGCAGGTTGGCTGACTCAGACACTCAAAGCCACATTTATCCAGCGGAGACAGCTGGAACCCAGGAACACTTTCCTTGTCCAGAGACAGTGAGACTGGACCTCTGCCCTTGTCTGTGCCATACACACACAACAAGACCATTACCCTGACACAAGCTCTTGCCCTGGTATTGGTCTCCACTAGGTGGATAAGGCCTTTGTCCTCAGTCCAGATTAGGATTAGTAGATGGCATTTTGAACGTCTCATTTTGGAAGTATCAGTACTAAACTGATGGTTTTGACTGACAAAAAGGTTCAAAAGTACACTGGACACACACACACACACACACACACACACAAACATTTATGAACTTACACTAACAACAGAAGCTCAAACTCAGAGCCATAGCTCTCCAGTTACACAGTACACACACACACACACACACACACACACTTCTAACTACGACCACATTCCCTCTTAAAAGAATCATCCTCACTTATCTCAGACTGTGCTGCCCCTGATCTGCTGATAACACACTCTCTCTTTTTCAGCCCCCTCCCAATCACCCCAGATGACCCCTCCAGCTGTTATCATGGGATATTTTCACAGGCTGCTTCCATGATAATCCCCCTCGTCTCTTCCCTCAGTCTCCCTAGAGATGAGGTCAGGATTGGGGTGAAACAAAGGGGTGGACATGGTTTGTCTGTCTCTGAGCCCTGTCTTTGGGAGACAGAGAGAGAGAGAGAGAGAGGCGATCCAGTTCATTGGGCATAGTGATGGCTGGTCTACAGGAGACAGACACAGAGGGTACTGCGGGTGTACTTGAAAACACACACACACACACACACACACAGAAGCACATTCAGTCGACATTCACAATACAAACACATGCAGAGAGGGAGGGAGGGAGGGAGGGAGACAGAAAGAAAATGAGAGAGAGAGAGATTGAGTCACAGACACCAGTGTTCTTTAAACTATAACACTTTTACTGTTACAAACATGAGCACACAGAACTTAGATATGTGAGAATATACAAACATGCATTCAAAAACACATACATAAATGCTAGAACTTGTGTGTCTCTGTGTGTGTGTGTGTGTGTATGCCTGTGCAGGGCTGAGGTAGGTCAACAGATCAGTGTGTGCCGGGCTGATGTGCTGTGACAGTGTTGTGGCAGGGATCACTCTTCCATGCAGCAAACACTGCAGCCCTTCACACGGGGATTTCACCATTCCACCCACCCAGACTGAATGTGTGTGTGTGTTTGTGTGTGTCTGTGTGTGTGTGTGTGTGGGGGGGGTTGTACAACTGTGTGTGTGTAGACACACGTGTGTATATCTTTAAGTATCATCCATGTGACTGCAGTTCTGTGTGTCAGTATGCATCTCCAAAACGACAGTGCAATGGAATCTTTGTAGTGTGTGCGAGGAAATGTGTGTGCACCAACAGAAAAAAAAGAATCAGACTACAGTGTGTTTGGATGGTAGATGGATCTGACTGGTCACACATACTCTGTTTTTCTGTCTCTGATCAAATCCCTCAGGACCATCTCTATCTTTCCTCTCTCTCTTCCTCACCAAGATCAACATCTCCCCCTGTGCAGTCCCACCCTTCGGCCCACTGCCCCTCTCGTGTGGTATTTCCGGGCCGCTTCAAGCCCCAGCAGGACCTGTGTTTTTTCTCAGTGGCCTCGTGCCGAAGCCCTCGGCGTGGGAACAGTGTCTGGCATTCCAGGACCACACTCTGACCCCACCGGAGAAGCCTTTGTGCCGGCCTCTGGGCTTCTGGGCCATCCTGAAACATCCTGAAGAGTGTGTGTGTGTGTGTGTGTGTGCGTGTGTGTGTGAGTGGCTGGGGGTTAGAGAGGAAGTCCGCTCACGGGGCTCAACCACATGAGCTGGGACACATAGACATAGTCCCTGGGTCACATAGACATGCGCACACTAACACACAAACACAAAGAGACAATCACAGCCATATGTATAGAGGCGTATCAAAGACAGATACACTCAAACATGTGCCAGTGCACTAGTGATGGAAGGCTGGGGTGGTGGTGGTGGTGGGGGGCTTGATCCATAGACCCTTAGAGGACATTCAATTTGCTCTACTGGATCTGCCTTAATATGCCAAATTCAACCAAACCTGCAATTAATTCATTTTAACAATCGCTCAGTAAATGTTTTTGTTGTTGTGACAAAGTTTCCTGAGTTATCCAAATGCTAATGGCTACTAATTTTTTCCTTGCCAATCTATATATATTCAGTATATATGCAGAAAAAATTCACAAAGCAACCACACACACCCCTGAATGAACAATCAACCCCACCATATCCTGTCTGTGTGTGTTTGTGTGCATCTTTTTTGCTTGCATGTGAGCTGTATGATCCACCATCCTACTGTGATGCCACTTTAGGCAAAGCTTTAAACATGGTGGAGCCTTCTAGAAGGGGTCAAGAGAAGCCAGCTCTTCAGCAAAATCATGATTTGATTACTTTTTTTATGGTTGTTTAGCTGAAGGCAGCTTCTGGAGTATCTCAGATCTTAACATGATGAAATGAAATGGGAAGTGTTAACATGAAGAAGCCCTGGGACTACAGGGGGGAGTCTTTGTTCAAGTGCTAATTAGTATCAAGTGACATCCATCATTATCTCTTCTCTTTTACTGACAGGAATAAAATGAGATTATGTATGATACTTATGTAACAGAAAATGCAACATTTGCATTTTCCCCCTGAAAATTAAAAACTAGAAACCAAAATCACCTCTGAAAGTGAGTTTGGATAGATACCCAGTCTCCAAATGGAACATAGATTTTTCTAGATCAAATGCAACTGTTGCACTGCCGTGTGGTAGCTGGGTGGAGTTCAATCATGTTCCACCCATCTACATTCCTAGAACTGCCAGGCTTCACACCAAAACTCAAACCATCCTCTTTGGTCATCTCCTCTCCAGTCAGAGGTCACACGTCTTATTTTCCCACAAAACCTCTCATCAACTCCACCCATAAATCTTAGCTCATTGTGTTTCTTACACGGCTCTGAGGCGAACAGCATTCTCACCTTGGCCAAGTGAATGAGGAGGGATCTCTGAGAGAGTTGGCTGGCTGTTTCCCTCTGCGATTCCAGAGGTGTTTGTGGGTCACAGTTGGAATGTCTCTGTCACAAGTTTTGGGTTAAACTGATTTGCTCTGGGCCCATTATCTTGTCCTTGATCCCTGACAAATATTAGCTAGCAAGTGAACAGACGGACGGACCTATGCAACTCTCTGCGTTTTAGATAAAACTCTAAATGGATAACTGATAAATGAGTCAGGGGATCTCAATAAAATTACATTTGGTCATTAGGCAAGCATGCTGATCAATAGCTATGTACAGTCCAATGGATGTGAGGGGATGTTAAGTTTGTCAGTACATGTTCTCGCTCTGAGAAATGAACCTTTGACCTTGATGTCCCTCCTTGATGACTGATGCTGATTGTGTAGTTTTGTGAGGGTTAGTGGGGAGGAATGTCTGAGCCAAAAAGACAGCTCAGAGGTGTTGCCATACAGCAGAGGCCTGTGTTCTTTATTAGACAAAGTCTATAAAATGAGCTTTCATCTCCTTTCCATCCATATATTTTTTTCACCATACTAGAACTATTTTGCTATTCTAGCAGAATAAAAAAATGTCTCTTTACTGCTGTTCACAACTACTATGGTCACTACTACTGCTACTTAATTTTACAGTGTAGACCACCTAACAAACCCAATACACTATTATCTTTTTAATATTCTTATTCTCACAAACTGATGTTTGTCTGCCGCGGCATGCAGACCTACACCTTAAAGGGATAGCCCTGACTCAGTCAACTCATAGTCCTGTTGTTCGAGGTTGCCTGAGTGCAAAAGGAATAAGAGTGAGACTGTTTGGTATAACAATGACTGAATTCACAAACAGGCATCTAACGTTAACTGAATGGGGCACAGAAAACGAAACTAAAAATGTTTTCCTTGCCCTCATCAGTTAGAGAGTGGGTTTCTGTTTTGCTACCTGCCTGACTTGTACCAAAATTTCTTGCTACCGACAGCACTCGACAACCTTGAACAGCAGCACTATGACTAGATTGACTTCAGACTGTTGCTGTACCTCATTGACAAGCATGTAAGAAGCCTTTAGATCATTAAACAGGGGTATCCTAACCAACAAATAAAAAAAAATCAAAACAAACAAAAAAACCAACAAACAAAAAAAAGAATGGCTGCACTGTCCCTCTATCTCCCATAGATGCCTTGCTTAGGTCAAGTGAGGCCTGGGGCCTGTACTACTAAACAAGGTTACTGGTTAACCCAGATAGCTTTGGGAGTTACCACTGATATCTAAAACAACCCTCCATTGAGCATCAGTTGTTTCTGAGGCGACATGTTGTTTTTAGATCAGTGGTTACTCCAGAAGTTACCCAGCTTAGCTAGTCACCTGGCTTCGTAGTCTGAGGTCTCCAACCTCTTTCCCCATGAGTTCCCTCATGACCTCATCACATCTATTAACGCCACTGTGTCTGTAAATGAAGTATTGACTGATCCCCTGTGCTCTGGCATCACTGCTCTCAAGGGAGTATTTGTTGCCCCTCCTTCAAGTAGAGTTATGGCACTACGCTGTTATGTGGTGGCCCATTTGATTTGCATGGCTTAGTGGGATGGTCTTGGTGTCTCTGTGTCACAAGATTTATATCTGCACCAGATGTTTTGCACGATAAAGGGTTTTCCCTTGTCCACTTTCTATGCTAATGAAAGGTTAGTTACCATGAAGTAATGTGGTAACACCATTGGAGAAATCTGTATGGCAAATGACAGTATTTCTACATATTCAGACATGTTCAACGGCAACAAAGTGAACAAAGCTATGAGCATGAATGTGTGTGATAGAGCAACATAAATCTAATCTTAATGTTTATGCTAAGTTTGCATATGAAGCCTTTCCCTAAAATGTCTGATTGGAGAGACAAACAGACAGAAAAGGGAAAGACTATTTTTCTCATCACCTCTCCAAACTGAGTTTGTGTTAACTAGCATCTGTGTAATAACTGGTGTCAGTATGACAGATGGAGACAGGTACTGTAGGGCCAATGAAGAGGATGCTGAAGCTGTCATCGCTGACTGCTTATGCAATCAATTCTGACAGGACATGAGCACAGGCCCGAACCCACCGCCGTGAGGAGTGTGTGTCTGTGTGTGTGTATGTGTGTCTGTGAGAGAGAGAGAGAGAGAGAGAGAGAGAGAGAGAGAGAGAGAGAGAGAGAAAAAAAGAAGGAAAAGAACTGGGGCAGTGACTGTAAACACTTCATCTGTTTCTTCTTCTTGAGAGAGTGCTCCTAAACTGAGAGAGGCAGGCATGCACTGTCTAGCAGTTGGTATGTGAGGAGACCTCAGATGATGTACAGCATCTGATGGGGTAACTTTAGTATAAAAAAGCACTCTGTTGGTTAGGACCATAAATGCAGGCCTACTTACAACTGTAATCCAGAGGGATACATTTTGGAGAAATCTTGACAGGCAAATCCCCTTTACACTTGCACACAAGCATTCACTTTTGCACACACTCTCATCCACAAAACAACCCACAGTCACATGCACAAAACACATACACACACACACACACACACACAGACATACTTGATGAAATGCGCCCATGTACAAAAATACTCAAAACAGAAACACACACACCAGTCACTCTTTTGCAAAATACATCAAACACACCCTCACAAAACACACGTGTCTGTAAAGGACACACACACACACACACATGCACACGCACGCATGCACACAAACAAATAAAGACACACACTCCAGTCAAGTCCTTGCCCCTACATTGACATTAGCTAAAGGGGGTGGGTTATGGGTGCTTATCTCAAGAATGAAGGTCACCATGCAGGCAGAGCAGAGCCACCCAAGGCCCTACTGGAGGAGCCTACAGAGGGTCTGTCTCCAGCTAAAAGGCCCATAATGACCATGCTAATCATCCATCACTGAGTACTCCACTGAAGGACACCACAGACATGTTATAAACCAACCTGGAGCAGAGGTCTATCAGGAATCTGGGGAGGGGGGTTATTCAATCACAAATGCACATCTTGCTTGTCCATTTGTTTTGACCAATACAATGTTTGAAATGTGTTTCAAATGGAAAAAATAAAATAGATTTTGTGTAAAATGTGTGAGTTGTTTGATAAAATCTATTTCAGTAGTGATCAGTATTCATTACTATATGGCAGTTCTTTGTTTACGCTTCATAACAAAATAGGGACATTATTGAGAGAAAAAAATGAAAAACTCCTCAAAACAAAGACACATAGAGGAGAAACGTGGAAAATGGGATCTTGTCTCACAATTCTGATGTTAATGTTGTGTGTGTGTTGTGTGTTATGCGAGTGCAATAGCCTCATCTGCTGGTAATTTCATTACAACATTTCCACCAAAAATCACATAATCACTCATCTTATATGTTCTATATAATCACCTAATCACACTCATCTTATATGTTCTATATAATCACCTAATCACACTCATCTTATATGTTCTATTTATGTATACCACCAAAAAAGCAACACACTCTTACAGTAGAATAATGCAACAACCCCCCCTCCCCTCCACACATACACACCACCACCACCACACACACACACACACACACACACACACACACACACACACACAAAGATGCAGTCCCCCACTGGCTCTCACAGCAGATGCTCTTTCTGCTTTCTCTTTGCAGGGGCCCCGCTGCATTTAGGAGCAGGCAGCTGGGGTATGCCAAGGGCCAAGGGAGGTGTGTGTGTGTGTGTGTGTGTGTGTGTTGGGGGGGGGGGGGTGAGAGAGGAGGGGCAAAGGGGTGGATTGATTAATAATCTGGCACACTTCTACAATGGAGGAAGGGGAGACCCCCTAGGCTATCAGACTTTTGATTCACACACAAAGGGCGGCCAAGGGGCTTGCCAGTTGGGGGATGGTGCAAGGTGCTGGGGGGACGGTGAAAGCGCTGAATGCCGGGCCCTCTTCCCTGGGGTATGACAGGCAGAAGGTAGACAGACAGGCGGAAGGTAGACAGAGAAGAGAGAGGTAGACAGACAGCAGGCCTTGGGACTGTACATTATTATGCTTGTGTACAGTTTGTCTGGGGGGGAAGGGGTCTGTAAGTGTATATTCACGAGGAGGTCAGAGCGAGCTGTGATGGGAGACAACATATGTACTGTTTGTGTGTGTGTATGTGTGTGCGTGTGTCAGGTAAATGTGTGCGTTTATATGTACATGTGCATGCATTTGAAGGTCTACTTGTGTGTGTGTGTGTGTTATACATGTTAGTTTCTCTAAGTGTGTTTGTATGTGTGCGAGTATGACTACAACAGAGAGCAAGTGTGCCTATGCCTTTGCACATGAGGGAATTGGACCCGTGGGCCCTCCTTGTGCTTTGTTAGGCCGTGTGTGCCTACCATTATGCCTCTGACAAGTAACCATAGCTAATGTTGCATGTGTCCAGCTGCTCGGTTTGTGTAGCTCATGTAATACAGGCGTTGCTAATCCTTGGAGCATATTGGGATTGGTGAGGCCTGGCTCACTCACTTGCTCGCTCAAACCATGTGGCCAGTGAGTAGTCTAGTCCCCTACATACAGGCTCATCTATGTGAGGGGGCTATTTATTTCTGCTAACTGTTAGTCATAATTCACTGGATCTTGTTTGCACAAGAAATATCAGGACAACTAAACAGTGATAGCACACAAAATACAAACCTGCATGCATGCACAAACACACACACACACACACACACACACACACAAAAAGAATCATTGCATTGTATAAAACCAGTTATACATGTCTTCATTATATCCTAAAAGTGTTGCTAGTTTACACAAGAAAACCATCAATTATCAAATTATGGGATTCCCTGTCTTTTGTTGGGCCTGGTACTATATATTGAACTGAATTGAGGCACTAAGGAGGTGAAATGAACACTGACAGTAGGCCATCTTTTAGGCCATTTAAAACACTCAGCATAATCAGGCCCAAATCCTCTACAGACCCGACTATACTTTCCCGCAGTGCCATTTTTAAGACATTAGTAAGGCAAATCCGACGGCCTACACTTCAGAAGAGACCATTTAAATGAGAGCCAAAGAGCTATTGTTCCCTCATTGTGCTCAATCTGTTCTGGGGTGGAACTCAAGAAATCAATAGAGCTTCCTAAGATCACGCCTTGTGGCAGCTGGCAGAGGTGAGATTGAATCTCTCCCTTAAGTCTTCTTAACACCCCCCTGGGGGGGGGGGGGGTTGGTAGAGATAGGTCATGGTTGATTGGATATGGTGATGGGGTGGGGTGGTTGTGCCATTATATTTTGCTCTCTTTCTCTACTGCACAGTAGCTACTATGATGCGGCATCAGGGAACTTGTGAACTAGGGTCTCCTTTTGTCTAACACAACTTTCAGCCACACAAAAGTAAGCAATTTTAATAAAAGTAAGGCTATTACCAAAGATACCAAAGAAAATTAATCTCCATCTGCCTGTTATGTCATGCAGAAATAAACACAGTGTAGAAAAGAGTGTGTGTATGTGTGTGTGCATGTTTCTGTTTGAACTTGGGGAACATTTGTTTGGCCTGAACAGTGGCTTTGCTTTGTCTCTTTTTTGAAGAAAGAACAATGTCACCCCCTGTTGGTAAAGAAACAGGTGGTGCAGTGTAGCAGACTGACAAATAGGACCTCTGTGATGTTGGCGCCCTATGTGTTGAAAATAATAGTTTTAGTCTTAGTTTATTAAATAGGGGTCATGTACAGAACAAATCCTACACCAGAGTTAGCTATACAGCTAATGGATAATAAAACAATATGGACAATACATACACTACCATTGCCACAACAACTAGATACACACTAAAAAGAGCAGCAACATCGTACTAAGACAACACAACATGCACATGTAGCAAATACATGTAACAACAACAGCAACTTGGACATTATAGACACTGACATAAGGACAATACACATATGCAAGGAGACTACTATCAATACACATAACAACACATTAGACAGCACACATCACAACAACAGATTATTGACCACATCTTTGATTAGCTTTCAGCCATGTCTTCAAAGATATTTTAAACTGGCTGAAACTTGTAGTCTCTAATATGAACTGGACTTGAATTTCATTTTTCTACTACATTAATAGAGAAAGCTGAATGGCCAGTAGAGGTCTTCCTGAAACTCCCATGACAATCACTTCTCACAGAGGAATTAGAGACCCTTTTATCTCTGCAAAATAATAAAATAATATGTGTTCGTTTGTGCAGGAAAAATACAAATTTGTTCTCCAACCACTGAGCATATAATCTGTCTGGTGACCTAATGATTGTCCAGCACCTCATTGGTACCAAAATTAGTCAAAATAGTTGGAATTGTTTATGAGCATGTTTGTGCCTGATAAAATAAATGTCTCATGTTATTAAGCATTTGTGCATCACAATGTCCCATGTTATTAAGCATTTGTGCATCACAATGCCACATGTTATTAAGCATTTGTCCATCACAATGTCTCATGTTATTAAGCTTTTTTTTTTGACAGAAAGTGTTTGCTGTCCACCGTGGAGCAAACACATACATATACTGATAGAAAGAAAGAAAAAAATATGTGTTTCTTTTTGGATTCTCTTCCTAGATGGAGTAGAGAATTGGTGAGACATAACAACTGTGTTATGTCTGTGAACACACTATTTCCAAACTCACTGAGCATCTTTATGAGAGATTAAATGTAGGAGTGCGACAGTGAGAACATGGGAATGTTTGAATGGTCAGAGCACAGCTCTGGTCTGTGGTCTAGGGTGTTCCAGTGTTGCAACACTGCACTGTTGCGTAACTGCAACATACCAAAATGATCTTCTTGAACCTCCCACAGTGTCTTCACTTCACCACAAAGAACATGCAGGCATTACAGAAAGAATTATTCAGATATGTCTTGTAAAATGTTTGGGCTTGGATGATTCAGAGATCAACTTCTCATCACAACACCACAGGCCTATTTATATGCCTTTATGTATGCCATCAAAACTTAGACTCTGAGATATACGCCTGTATCAAAACTGTTTTAGTTAAATGGTTTATGTAGTGAGATATACTGTAGGTCTAAGAAAGCAAGGTAATAAGATAGTTACATAGTGCACAGTCAAAAGGCTTTCCAGACAAAATTTTAGCCTAACTTTCAAAATATTTGATTCTTTATCTATCCATGCATTTGTGTTTCACAATAAATTCTCCTCAAAAGGGAGATTCATTTAAGGGGCCATTCCCCAATGAATAGAAAATAGGACCACATTACCACAATCTTTTATGTAACACAGTTTCCTTAGGGGCGGAGGAAGACAGCACCATCACACGCCTGTACAAATGAAAGAATTGTGCAGTGCGGCTTTTGAATTCTGAAAGTGCTTTTTTAAACATTGATATTCAAAATAAAAGCCAAAGGAAAAACTAACACAGTACACTTCACAAACCTTTTTAAATAGAAGATGTGTTAAGTGAGATTTAGTCAAGACAATGATAAAGCCTTTAATTGTACGCTACCTTCAATCACATATGGTATTTGTGGACTTTTTTTGTTTTTGTTTTTTTTGCTTATTAATGGTTAGGAAAAAATAGTGTAAAATTAATGGAGTATATATAAAAATAAAGATACCTCTTCATATGCATAGTCTTCAAGGGAACATGGGAACTTAAGTGTACTTTCACCTTTTTTTAATGTTTTGTATGGGTTACAACAGAAGTGTTACGTACAGCAAGTCAAAGCAAGGCCTTCTGATTATCCATTTTTGCATTTTGCTAGTGATGGCATTTACAGGGGACATCAAACTAGGTAAAAATCAAACTTGACTTTAGCAAATATATAGACATACACCAATATATATACAGTGATGATTAACATTAATATTGCATTTTATCCATTTCAGTGGCAATTATTATCAAATGTGCATAACCACTATTATGCTCCCTCGTGTTGTATTGCTAAATTCAGCATGCTAGCAAAAACGCTTATGCAGCCAACTTTTAGCCAACTTTCTGGACTTCCCATTTACTCCAGGAATTTTGAATGAATTTTGGAAGGAATTTTGAATGGAAGACCAACAAAGGACAAGCTGAATAGTCAATAAGGCAATTGAGGATAACAAATTTATGCCTTAACTTTAAAGTGTTTACGCTAAAACAGATGACAGCAATCAGGAAGTCGCATCAGATTAGACAATATTGCAACCTAAGATATTTCACTGTGTACACAAACATATTTGGTGAGCTAGGTTCAGGTTGTGTTAGGTTGTGTTAACCAGGGTCAGCAGTTTTGTGTGCTAAACATGATGTTTCGATCAATACAGATCTGAGAAAATAAGCAGGTTAGCCTGCACGTGATCTAGGATGTCACCACCTCCCAAAATGCATACCTATCAAGAAACAATGAATAGAAGAAGTGGATTTACTGTCAACCCCTTTATAACTAGGAAGCTATTTAACACTGCTAAAATTTTACTGTTACCTGCAGGTTCATCAGCAATGTGAGGATGATCCATATGGTTTCAATGCAGTAGTGGTGACTGAGGACAAATCCTTCCCATTCTGGAGGCTTCATCACACTGTATGTTTGTGAAAAATTATATTGAAATGCATGCCTTTCACAGGACCCATGAATAAAATGTACACTTAAGCTGAAACTATCTATAATATAACACTCAAGCACTAGGTGGATGCTGTCTGCAGGCCCCACTGCAATGTGAGGATGACCCATTTGCTGTCTACGCAGTCGTGGTGACTGAAGAAGGATTCTTCCCCTTCTGGAGGTATTATCTGTATGCTGTTTTGCAGGTTTGCTCCAGTTCTTTACCACACTGCTGAATACCATCAGGTCTGATTCCAGAATGAGATGAAGGCCTTCAAGTAGGAACTGTGGGTGAATGTTACTATTAGGATGCATGATCATATTTACAATTCTATACTACAGTGGCAGTATTCTTTTTAGGGTGAACTACTCCATTCCTTGCACAAAATACTATTGAACGTTCTAAAACAAAGGAGAAGGCTTTAAAGGGACCGATCAATCATCCAACCAACCTTGAACATGGTCTATGATATATGATGCATATCTGATTTGTAGTAAATGTACATTGCACACATAATTACCATTACACTGCAAATTAAAACGATAATAGTTTGAACAAAAGAACAATAGTTGAAACAAAACATGTGACGTGAGTGTTAGCAAAGCTAACAGCTATGGTTGTTAGCCGCTGTCACTACCATGTCTCTAAGGCTGTATCATTAGCACCTGCTCTTTAAGTGACATAATGCAACAATTTCACAGTTTTGGAAACTCCTCTAATAATTGCTTTTGTCTCACAGGCATGGACTCATCCTGAGAATTAATGGAATCTGGACCATCAAGGAAGTAGAACACTGGGCCAATCAAGAAAGAGGACAAACATGGACAGCAAAAGAACAGACACAAAGAGGGCAAGAAGAAACTTCAGGTTGTTTGGTCCCTACCAATATACATACAATTTTGTAAATAAATAAATTTGATATAAAATCTGTAGATAGTGTGGTCCTTGGAACAGCTAACTTGCCATACAAGTATAAAACGTGGTGAAGGAAGAATGTAAGCTGTGCATTATTTAATGTATTTGGAGGCTGTTAAAAATCCTTGCTCCGTATTGCTCAAATGGGATTAATTTGCCACAGGGATCTATCATGCAGGGCTGCTTCTATTCAACTTCTACATCCTCACCTCCAGACAACAAAAATCTATTTGGACATATCTATGAATTTTTATGAATGAATATTTTGATTTTTTGTGTACATCTAAATGATTTGGCCCCCCCAAAGAGATGTTTTTTAAAACACTTCAAATTGGAGATTTTTCAAAATGCTGGACTCCATGGACCTGTGTAAACAAGTAAAATACATAAAAAAATGACTGATGATTGATTCCTCCTGGCTGCAGTGAGCTTTTGAGTTTGGAATTGTTTTGTGTTCTAGATACAGATCTCAACCCAATGGCCAATATGCTTAAAAGCATGTTTGACAGAGTAGGCCTACTGGTGGCACCAGGGTTAATTTATTCTTGCAGAGAACCCTCCCCCTTGCTGTTATCTTGAGCTTTCATTCCTGTCTGTCTGGACTACTGAGGAGCCATCTATTTCATATAGGTAGCCAGGAGCAGCAGCATGAAACCAAGTGTCCGAGAATCACAGCAGTCCTGTTACTCAAATATCATACGAATGTTTAGCATGTGTGTCATGTGGGACATTGAGCTGTCTCATAAATATATGTGCTTTCATATCTTGCCTTCTAGAGCTATATTTGCAAAGTGAATTTGCATAGACATTAAATGAGCTTTAGTTAGATCTGAGAATTTTAAATCAGAGCACTAGGTCTGAGTGCTACGTCTCTGTAAGAGTTAAATTTTGTTTTGAAGAACTGTGCTTCCATATCCTATAATTATCTTGTTGATCTTCCTTCCTTAAACAGATCACACCCATGTATACACCAGACAGAGTTTGTGGAATCTGTAGTGCAGAAGCGCAGAACAGTAACAGAGTTATTTGTAATGTCCAAACTGGATACCTTGTGAGGTGAGTCCACATTTTTATGTGTTTATCTTCATATTGTTGTCAAGAAAATTTTTAAACGTGTGAGAAAAAAAAGTTTTTTTTTTACCCTGTATTAGTCTGATACCGTTATAAGTTATAGAGGGACTTGTGTCCCGCCATTTACGGGATTGTCACATGACAATAGGAAAACATGGCGTCTTCTCAAGAAACGGTAGCGTCATAGTTTCATTGATAGAACTTATTATTTCCATCCTAGCATGGTATAACTGTGATTATTTGTGATGACCTGTAATCATTAATGCCATTTCCTTACTAACATTCCATAGCTATGTCATTGAATGCAGTTTTTGCATAGCTTTTTAAGTTTAGTCTTGTTGTGTGCGGGTGTACCTTTCTGTGTTGTCAGTATACAGTATCCCTTTCGATCTCTCTTTGACTCAGAGTCAAAAACTGAACTGATACTGACCCAGAAAGGAAATGATGAACGTTAAGTAATCATTCATGTGGAAAGCAAGGAAAACAAACCGCTACGCATCATGTCAAATGTGCTTGTCTTGACAGATTCATCCCTCAGGATAGGAAATAATTAATCTTAGGACTTACTGTTGCATGTCCTAATTGTGATTTCTTTTTAAGCACAGGCCCCTGTAGACAGTTACAGGCAAGAAGAGGTGTATTATGACTGCAGTTTCCACCTACAAAATCTGAGTGTATGGTTTTTACATTCATCAATGAAAATTTTTATTTTACAGTGTGGTTAAGAAAGTGCTGTTTAATTGTGATTACACTGGTGGTTCTGAGGAGGATTGGGTAAATTCTTAAGCTTCATCCTGTGTCATTAGAAAGCTATTCAACCAGCAGGCATCGTATATGTTTTCTGCAGATCCCACAGCAGTGTGAGGATGACCCACATGGCTTCAATGCTGTCATGGTGATTGGGGATTCATCCTTCCCCATCAGAAGGTGTTATCCATTTCACATTCCAGCACTGTGAGTTAATCTACTTCATCACTTCATTATATATCTACTTTATGATAAGTAATATGCCGTGTGTGAAACACTGTGGTGGGTGTTAGCTTTGTGGCCTTGAAGGTTGACAGAGAGGTATTCATTCTTGAAGACTAGATATTACATTTAATTTGCCTAGCGACACTGTCTACTTCTGTTAAACAACATGAATTTAGCTGCTGTAAATCACTTCCAACTATAATGACAGTTTCCACTTCCACTGTATCACAGAGATCCTAGGCCCTTGCCAGAACCTCACAATGATGGTAAGTGACTACACACAGCCAAAAATTGCACCACAGTTAATCATAGACATGCATTCATAAAGATATAATAACATATTTAAACTTTGCATGCTACTCTGCAGTGAATCAGAGTGAGAATGCCAGTGACAGTGAGGATGTGGGTATTATGGGAGTACTGTCTCAGGTCTCCGGGCCTCCTGTTGCTCCTACCATGAGGGCTACAGTTGGAGGTCTGGCTCCTGCCCACCGAAGCTCCATTCCAATCAATGGCAAGAGGGCCAATTCGTAAACACTCTCGCTTCACTTATTCTTTGCACTGTACTCAATATAAAATCTAATCACTCTTTCATAACTGGTTTATCGATAATTTAAAGTAACTGAATAAAATGGCACCATAGCCTGGACATAAGATAAACAAAGAGACATATTATTTACATTTTTTGAGGGCTTGAACACACAGTTACACTTCATTGCAGATATTTGAATAATATTAAAGGCAAACGTTATGTAAAAAATAATAGCAGCTCTGTAGCAGAGCCACCTCTGGGACATTCCCAATGTGAACACGCACACATTACTGTTACACATCAACATTCCAACACTGTTCTGTAGATATGACTGAGGCAGTGTGTGTCCACCTCATCAATAAGTTTATGCAAAGAGGTCTGGATATTCCTCATTTTGGCAATGTATATCATGTTGTTGGGTATGGAACTGTTGTTTCAGGTGCACTCACATAATATGCTTCAAACAACTTCTTTGGATGTGAGGACAGATGTTTTGTGCACCCTGTCTGTAACTGTGACCAAGGCTGCTTGTAAGATGATTCCTGTCACTAGTCATGAATGATAGTGGATTTCTGCCGATATTTGATATGCCAAAACTTTCAAACGCATTCTGGCAAATTGCTGGTGCCAATATATAAACATCTTTTTACTTCTTTAAGGATCTTTACTGTAATCAAAATGGTACTCTTACTGTAATGGTCTAGATAAAGGCATAAACCTTTCAATCTAATTCATTCAAAATCAAAACATAAGCCAAATATACACATTCCCTTTTGAAAAAAATCTTGGCTTAGATAAAATATGCAATCTGACAATAATTTCAACATTTGTGAATCTTGCGAAGATATCTCGAAAAGCAGAATTACATTTTCTGGGAATATATATTATGGACTCAACCAGATCTGTTTGGGATGCCTGAATACTTATACTTACACTTTACAAAATTCTGAATCTAAATTTCAGCGCTCTTATCATGTTTCACAACACTGTACACATAAAAAATAAATATTTATGACTAAAAAATGCAAACAAAATGCATCTCATGTAAACTCTCACCTCTCCTAGTTGGGGAACCACTGGGAGTATCCGTGGGAACTTGTCAGCCCAGGGAGAGTCTCCAGCCTATGGGGGCAGATGAGGAAGAAGGAGGAAGACGAAGGCGTAAGACAAGACGCAAAGAGAGTAAAAAGCGACACAAGAGACGACAACGCCACATAAGCTGCTAAGACTGATGGCACCCATTTTCAATTTCAATAAAAGCTGTCGTGTAATGATATCTAATCCCTGTGTTGTTACTGCTGACTACATGTTTACAGTTAAAGAGGAGATGAACAGGTGAAATAATAATGTGTCTGTGTACAAGGTGGGTGAGGTCCTGAAATGCAAACTAGGAACTGCACTATCACATTTCATAACTCCTCCTGACACTGGTTCATCCACATATGAACCAGTTTGTTATGAGAACAGCTGCAGTGCTGTTGTACAGTACAGTACAGTGTCCAGAGGACAGCACATTGGGTGACCACCATGAAAAGATCATCACTTTGTGAGGACTTACAAAGGTCGTCAAATATGAGGACATCCCAAAGATATTGAAGGATACTAATCCCCTTTGCTTAAGGCACATCTGATTGAGGGGAAAATGACAAAAATGGAGGACAATCAACAACTTGCCTGGATCTCAGCACTCATGAGCTTTTGCCTCCTCACTATGCCACTGCAGTGGAATTATCTAGTCAAACAGCAAAAGTGTGGTGAGTTATAACTTACGGCATCTCCATGTGTAAAAATAATATGAAAGTAAAATAGAACAGTAAAGAGTGAAAAGAAGGGAGTGTGAGAGAGAAATGGGTCAGGATTAGGTTTTTTTTTAGGTTGGATTTGAACACTCCAATGTGGCATAAAGGCTATAGCCACTTGTGTCGCAGCGCAGTGACTTCATATTCCAGCGATGCCAGGTATAGCTTCCGGTTAAGGCACATGGTTGTGCTGCAGGGAGTGAAGAATGCCAGGAACAATGTCAAGGGTACGATGCTAAAACTACTAATAAAGCAATATCTCCACAATCTTAGTAATAGAAAATATGATAATTAAATACAATTAACATAATTTTACTAACATGTAATAGTTATTTTATTGAATAGAATGTTTGCATAACTTTGCTTATACTGCCTACAGCTGTTGTATTTAGCAATGCTAGTAAACTTACGTGCATCACACAATCAGACTGCCTATTGATTCAAATCTTAAAAGGAAGTAAAGCTGTTCATATCAGAATGCAATTGCTGTAATTATTGTCAATATTGTCAATCATACATTTACATTTACATTTATGCATTTAGCTGACACTTTTATCCAAACGACTTACAAAAGAGTATAACATTCAAGCTACAGCACAATGAAAAACTTACAAAAACACATCAAATTTGCAATAGTGTAATAAAAGGGCAGTAAAATTTTGCATAAAAGGCAAACAAACGCTACACATCCAGTAGTCAAATGTGCCTTGCTACAACTGAAATTGCACCTGGCAAAACTGTGACTGGCAAAGTTGCAAAGGTTGATTTTTAAGTCACACCAGATTAGAACATGCATCAGACAGATTACTCTGTGTGCTAATTGTAATATTTCTGACACAGGGCCCTGTGGAGAGTCACTGGCCAAATGGCGGTGGCTCCCATTCAATAAGACCTCAGCATATGGCTTTTGCATTCATCAATGAAAATGTTGATTTTATAGACTGGTTAAGAAAGCAGTTGTTTAAGTGTGATTGTCTTGACCAAAGAAGCTGGAATGGTAGGACCTGGAGAGGCTGGGGAGAATAATTATTTCAGGTTCACCTTGTTTCATTATGAAGCTACTCAACTGCTTGGCATTGTATTGTCTGTTTTCTGCAGGTCCCACAGCAGTGTGAGGATGAACCATATGGATTCAATGCCATAATGGTGATTGATAATGAATCCTTCACCATAAGAATGTGAGTTAATACAGTTTATCACTGAGAGATATACCTGCCTGTGTGTCTGCTTCTGGATATGAAGATTTAAACACATTGGACCCTATCATGCCGCAGCGCACTGTGCATTCGCGACATGCACATGGTGTCATTACTATTCTGTGCCAGTGCATTGTTCATTTTTTCAGGCAAAAAATCACATTGTCTATAGATAGTAGATGACACTGCGCCGTCACGGGTGTGTCAGCGAAAAGAAGAGGTGTGGTCTGGCGCAAATCGTGCCAGATACTATTATAAGGACGCAAAAAACAAATCCGCCAGTGGTCTGTCGTCAGTTGCGCATTGCTGAAAAGCTATTTTAGGGGCGCAGAGCGCTTTGGGATATGAAAGCTTGCACAATGCGAGCACACCCTGCTTCTCTCATCAGCAGGAGCGTGCAGCAGGGTTTATACAAAAGTTTTTCCATGTGGAGAAAAAAATTATGGAGTCCCTGGAAATATGAAATATAAATGTACATCAAAATGTACATGTACGAACAGGTACTGGAGGCGGAGGACACAACTGAGGATATTTCCTCCCATGCTTCCTTGACCCATGGAGGTTTGGGGGGATTCTTCCCATCCCTGAAGATAACCTGTTCACATGCTTTTACCTCACGCACTAGCAGATTGGTCTCCTCCATCAAAAAACGCTCCTGTCTTCTGGGTAAATTTGCCATTATAATAGCAACACACCATGGAAAATGCACCGCTGTCTTTTAAAGGGAATGAGAGTATAAATCCTGATTGGTTAATTGTATGTTACGCCCAAAACACACCCATGACTAATGAAGTACTTTAAGACCAACCCTTTTGAACCATGCGCCTGGCGCAATGTTCACTTACAAAATACCAAATTGTGACGGGAACGCCCCCAAAGCAACTTGCGCGACAGACTTTAGACAATGCACATATGATCGTGAAAATATAGCCCTAGTTATTTCATTTACTAACACACAAATGAAAAAAACAATTCAATTTGCCCATCCAAACACTGCCAGTCTTAAAGACAAGCTAACTGTATACTTCATTTCTTTCCACTTTCACTGTACAGGGGCCCAAGGCCCTTCACAGAACATCAAAATGATGGTAAGTAATCCCAGACAACCAAAATTACATCACATTTAATCCCAGAAATTAATTCAGAGACTTTATGATACTGTATACTGTAAAATATCTGCTTGCCACTCTGCAGCGACTCTGTGTGAGAGTGAGGCCGATAGTGAGGACGTGGGCATTGTCTACTAGCATGCTAGCCAGGTTCCTTAACCACTGTGCTACCACCACCCAAACCATAAAGCCTTGTTTCTTCACCACCAACACAGTCTGTGATCTGACTTCCTCACCACTTCATTTTGTCTCACTGTCCTGTCTGTAGGCATGATGCATCTCATAGTTCAGTTGGTTGACAGTGACATGCCGTGCATGCGCAGTTGTCAGTGTTGTCAGTGCAATAGTTCAAACTATTTTAAAGCAACCTTTTTAAATCAGGCCGCATGATATGAAGGGCTGGACACCCCTCATCTACACTCTTGCACTGTACAGAAATATAACTTTTCTAAATTAGTCTTAGCTATAATATTTGAGGTTAAGTATAAAATAACAGTTTAAATCAAAGTAATGTATTAGCTTCAGAATTAATGCTTTCATCTGTCAGTTGAGTTGTGCCAAACTATTTTAAGATTAAGCAGCTAATGTATAACATATTTATTTCTAAAAAACTTATAGTTATAAACTATAACTATGACAAAATGTCCTCTCACCTCACCCAGGTGTGGAATCATTGGGAGTATCCAATGGAAACTTGCCAGGCCTGGGAGAGAGTCCAGCTTCTAGGTCAGAGGAGGATGTATGAAGGAGAAGAAAACATAATATTAGAAAAGACGTAAAGAGACAAGGAGAGACGCAAGAAAGACCAACACCACAAGAGCAGCTAGGGTTACATCACACATTTCCACACTATTTACCGTGTTATCATGGCATTTCACCAAGGTTTATGCACTGATATTGCAAAACATCTTCACCTATGAGGTTAAAACATTTGAGATGGCTATACATGAGAATACATTCATTTTTGTCATTCAACTTTGCAATTAAATTAAATTAAATTCTTTTTTTAGTTTACCACATTGTCCTGTGGTTTATACATTGTGCAGTATATATTAAGTAAATAACTGTAATGGATGCTGCACTGATCCTAGTAAACCTCTGTGTATTAATTGTAGATGGAAAAATAAAACAAATACATTTTGATGTGATTCTTGAATACTTTGCCACTGAAAAAAATGCATTCAAACCACATTGTATCTAATAGAGTGTATGAGTTTAGTAAGACATGTTTAGATATTGGTGACACCACCCAAAAGACCAAATCATCCCTGGAACTCCAATACTCATTGCCAAACTTGCACAGAGGTGACAATGTTCTCCCTGGGAAATCTTGGGGGTTGAACTATTCTTATAGCCTGGTGACCAGACTGTTTCACTTTGTGCAAATGCTCTCTCTTTGAATAAATGGAATGTTCACATTGGGCAACTCAATGGAAAATGTGGAGAGATTGCTAGCTGTGAAGAGTCACTGAAATATCGTATTGCCATTCCTGGTGACACCTAGAATGGGTCTTGTTCAATCAGAAATTGAAAAATAGTTTGATTAGATCTAATTGAATATACTGCATTTCTCACTAGTCAAGGATCTGTAAAGGTGTCCAGACATACATATGGTATTTCAATTTGTTTTCTGAGGTCTCCAAAGATGGTATGTAAATTCAGCTGAGCTGAAAATGGTCCAAGGAGACCTTAACAGCGAGATACGCAAAGCACCTCGTTTTTCCACCTATGATAATGAGCTGTGCTGATTCTATGCTGATGTTGCAAGGCATGTTGAGTGAATAGGCTTTTTATAGTAGTTTGCTAATGTCAGATTTGCAAAGGACGTAGAACTATAAGTGTTGGAATATTAAATTTCAGAGGAAATGAAAGGAGACAACGCAAAGCTACTGTTACAACCACAGGCTAAAACTTGTGAAGGCTGTTGTATTCACCAAAGTTGATAAGTCATTCTTTTCAAAATGCACCGGACATAGAAATAAGGGACTTCTTGATAGGTTCACTGCAGCCATTTGTCTCTAACCTCCTGTTAGATTAGCATACTAAAAACGAGACGTTGCTGTTCTGTGATCTTTATTTCAGATATTCAGTGATCTTGCATAGTTAGGATTTTGTGGGACAGGCGCTAAAATACATGAGAGCATGGATTGGATGCAGAAGAATGCAGTTATAAAACACATGGTGAGATGTTGACAATGCATCAAGGGGATCAAAGCAAGATAGCATTACATAAGCTGCTGACTTCATTAAACATTTTAAAACAAATTTAATACATCTAGATTTTACTGAAAGGAAAGAAATGTGGGGTCCCTGAAGCCAACAGTCAGCTATCAGCTGCATTATTTTGGTGGCTAATCCAAATCATTCCCTTATAAGATCTTTTTCTAACAAACCAGAACATGTGAAAATGCATGTTAATATCACACGTGCAAAACAACAGATGCCACTTTCCCACTCTGTTACATAGTGCCATTATGTGGTTTGATAGGTGTAAATATCTGAGGCATTGTTTTTTGGAAAGACATCTAGTTCAGTAGCCCAATTCACTTTTCCCAATTCCAAACATTCATGTAGGCCTAGTTTGCTAGTTCACATAGAATGCAATCCAGGCTAAAATGAAAGATACCTGTACGAATTAAACAGTAGCCACCATCATATAATCAACTAAATGTACAAAATTCTATGTTTTTACAATATTTTGTTCTTGTGTGACCTGGAAAATGTATCTAGCTCTATATGGCGTCGACTTTTGCTATGTAAAGCCTATGGAGAATGGTGCGCTGTAGGTCGTGAAAGGCATGGTTTACTCCTGTAAAGACATACTCAAATAACATTTTGCATGATAGAAACACGAAATTATATCCCTTACTACTGTAGCTGAGAAAATGGCATATCGTCCACAGAACATCCCTATAACCGAAAAATACTCTCTTGGTGAAGGTGAAGACAAGGAATTGTTCACACGCCGTGCAAGAGGTAAGCTACACATTTTAAAATGCATATTCATAATACTTAGTATAACATTATATTTGAATGAAGCTAACGGAATTTGTGTTTCGGTTTCATTTGTCCAGCCTGCCTATGTGGATGAAACAAAACGCACGTCCCACTTTGGCGCAAATTATTTTTGAACGAATTCGTCAAGCATTGTAAACTCAAATAGCATTTGTCAGAGAACAGATGTAGTTTGATAGTAACAACATATTAGATGGCAGTCTTGTATAACATTTTGAAAATTACGTTTAATCAAAAACGATTTCATTCGTCCCAGTTCTCCCCTGTAGGTAAGCTATAAGAACATCATTTGGTAGGTGCAAAGCAGATCTAACTGGCAGCTAACGCTGACTGATGGGGCACAGGAAAACAAAACCTCTTTGGTAAAACTGAGTGACCTATGCTGCCTTCATGTGGGCCGACACGCCATGGTAGCAGCACAGACAGTGAAAGAAGCATTACGTCATTTGATTTTCAGCAGGAGGAAGGCATGCTTTTAGTTTTCTTTTACTGTCTATGGTTGGGTCTAGTATCTACTGCGCATACTCGTAGCGTGGTCGCGTCAATCTGACGAAGCCAAATCTGACCCAAACACAACTTGGTTAGCAGCCTAGATGTCATAACAGAAACTCTGACATATCTGAAAGTCTTCTGTATGACACGTAAGTAAATTTCCAGTGATATTCGTACATCTTTTCATCGCTATAGTTCATTTCTAAAGCGGAAAGTAGTCTAAACGCGGGTAGGCTGCATGAAATGATATAATAACGCAAACAGAGAAGATGAAATAGCCGATGACATCACTTTTAACTTAAATACAGCTGTTCGTTTGCCCAACGAAAAAAATCCCACTCACTGGCTAGCCCGCCAGGCAGCCAAGTCAAATAAGCCCCTGTTGTCATGCGCAGGCTGCCCGATCATTTGTTATCTTGAATGAGTCTGTTGGAAGTAACATAGACTAGGCTACCAATTGATCGCCATACTGGGTCAGGACAAAAGTGGAGATGCACAGCACATTGTCAGTGACGTTGTCGTTCTATTTTTTTTTTTTACTTTGTCTCAGGTTGATGACGATCATTACCGTGGGTGTCACTGACAGTACTGGAGATATCTCATAAAGCCTATGCAGGTTGTTTTCACCATTGTCAATAGCTCCTGTTTGACATTTGAGTTGTAGGCTATTTTAGATTTGTTAGTTTTTATACCTCACGTCGGGAGAAGTGGGTGGACGGCGTACCCCCGCGTCCAACGCCCACTACACCCCTGGTTATGAGTGTGTTCATGTAGCCTAGTTATGTGTTTTATTGTGGAGGCAAAGAATGCATGTGTTTTATTGTCTTTCTCATTTCTCATTCCACTGTTTTACCCCTACCACTGACACTATCAATACTTTTATCTCCCTAAACAGATTTGTTTTGAGAGGAAGGTTGGCCATGGCTGAGGGATCTACTCTCAAGGAAAGGTACCAGGCCTGCATGATCCTGAGTGGAGCTGGAGATGCACTGGGGTACAACAAGGGCAACTGGGAGTTTCAATCAGATGGTGAACTAATCCATCGGGAAGTAGCAGCCTTAGGGGGCTTGACAGATCTGGATGTGAGGCACTTTCCTATTAGTGACGACACTGTCATGCACCTTGCAACAGCTGAAGCTTTAGTGAAGGCTGGAAACAACGGATCATTGGAAGACTTGTATGTTGCCATTATCCAAAAGTACATAATGTGTATGGATGATATGTCTGGTAGGGCCCCAGGTAAGAATCTGTTCAAAATAATAATTTCTTACTTTTTTTTTTGTTGAAACCTCAACCCAAAGTGCAAGATTAAAATGTGGCCTACAGATGCAGACAAGAGGTTCTGTCCTTGAAGTGTTTTGTTAAAAGCAATTCATATTTAATGATTATTAAGCTATAGGTATAGATGACTTCACTCTAATATTCAATATGATTCACACCTCAAACATTGACAGCTCACATTGCACACGGTTTATGTCTTCAATGTACTACAGACATTGTCAGACAACAGACAATGTACTAATTGTTACTAATATGATGTCCTTTCATACCTTTAGGTATCACATGCATAAATAACATTGAGTATTTGAAGAAAAGCCAACCGGGTAACTGGAAGATCCCTTTCAGCAAAGTGGCAGGGGGCTGTGGGGCAGCCATGAGGACCATGTGTGTGGGCCTGCGCTTCCCCAGTCTTGACCAGGAGCACCTCCTGTTGGCCGTGAGTGTAGAGAGCGGACGCATGACCCACCACCACCCCACGGGCTATCTGGGAGGGCTGGCTGCTGCTTTGTTCACTGCATATGCAGTGAGGGGTGAGCCCCCAGTGGAGGCCTGGGGCCAGGGTCTGATGAAGGTGCTGGAGAGGGCCAAGGAATATGTGATGCAGGCAGGCCATTGCGTTAAAGAAAACCTGCAACACTGGTGAGATTCTGGGTTGCAATGGGAATTCATGAGATTCTGTATTTTGTCTACTGTTTATCCAAAATGCATTTTTTTTCATATGTGTCATTTTTTTCATGTGTCATTTCTATCTCTGTGTCATTTATATAAATGATTTATATAAATGACACAGAGATAGAAATGCACATGAAAAAAAATGCATTTTGTGTTGCCCAGATACCCAGTAAAGTTTAGTGTATATTGTCACCCTGCCAGGCACTGATTATCACTTAAAACTTTAAAAATGTCCTTTTTCCACAAAATTCACTATTAATGTTTGATGTAATACAATCAGTAGATACAGTTACACATAGCCACTGTATGGCTTTTATCTACCATAAACACACCTGACCTGGCCCTGATTAGGCTGATTTTAGTTTTACTGTTATAAATTATTATTAATTGTAGATCTTTCAGTGTATACATTTTTAATTATATGATAGGGGCTACTTCAGAAACAGCTGGGAAAAGTACCTTCAGGAGAGGGGAATACTTGAAGGAACTGGCAAAGCTCAGTTTCCAGATGACTATGGAGTGGCAGCGAGGGAGGCTTTCTACAGGGCAATCAGCTACAGAGGAACAGGTGGTGCCAGTGGACACGACGCGCCAATGATTGCCTACGATGCCCTGCTGCGAGCAGGGGACTCGTGGACTGAGTTGGCCAACCACAGCTTCTTCCATGGAGGTGATAGTGACTCCACTGCTGCCATTGCTGCTGCCTGGTGGGGTGCCCTCTATGGGTTTCACAATGTGCCCCCCAAAAACTACCAAAAACTCGAGTACTACAAACGCCTATCCAGTGTGGCAGATGAACTTTATGAGTTGAGGAATCAGCTCATGCTCACAGGATAGGGTGGATGTTGAGCAGACCGTACCTTTAAGCAGTATATTGGCTTGAATTCTGAACACCAGGAATGCACTTAACCTCTTATACTTAATCTCTCTTTTATACTGCACTTTCAACTGAAAATACTGAAATTTGTATGTTAGCAATAAGCACTCTTACTTTCTTTCGTTGTGTTGTAGCTTGAATCCTCTTTTGTAAGTCGCTTTGGATAAAAGCGTCTGCTAAATGCATAAATGTAAATGTAAAATATTGCCATAACTTCACACTGATTGGATCAAGAGTGATGACCATGAAAGCTACCTTTAATTTTGATCCTCCTAAGGCACCAGAATTGTAATATGGTTTCTCTGTCTATATCATTGGCCATCTACTGTTCTACCACATACATGAATACACTTAAACCATAAAACAGATGTTGATGTTTGCATAAATTCATAATTCAGGTTACATCTTGAAATGTTCGCTTTTCTGCCACTTACAATTTAAAAAAAAAATTATATCTCACAGTTATGATCTCTTCTATTCCCACCACAAATTGCATGTGGCATGCATCTTTGATCCGGAAATAGGCCTAGCTTATTAAGTAGGCTATCTATAGGCCTAATAATAAGACCAAAGTCATTAAATCACCATCTCTTTCAGGAGTGATTAGATCCATAATAATGTATTTCTTAATAATTATGAAAGAAAGCTTTGTGACAGGATAGACAAGGTAAAGCAGCTAAAAACTGGATTGAAGTTGAATGGTGGAGCAAATTGACTCTCTGCTACTAGAGCAGAGAAGTTTAAAGAAATGAGATAGGCCTGAGGGCTCTCGAAGTATTCCTTTCATTTCTTCCAAATTTCAGAATTGGCCACATTTTTTCTTTCCCTGTAGCATTGTAGGCTATTATTACCGTATTGGCCCGAATATAGGACGATCCTGATTAAAAGACGACCCCCGCCCTTTTTCCAGACAAGTTTTTTGGGGGAAAAAGAAATCCTTTTTGTAGGCCAATTTTTGCCTTATATAGTAAATTATTTATGTGGAAAACTCATTGGAAAACATTTTTAATATTAGCAGTTTAGCATGGTTACTATAAACTAAAGCACAAGATCCAAGTTAATTAATGTGGATAAATTTGTCACATTTAAACTGAATGAATAGTAGGCTATTACATGAATGACAATTTTGCATGAGGCAGAAACCAAACCTAAAGGTCTGCATAGAGGCATTCAAAGGAAGGAGTTGGCCCCAACTGCCAGACACTTAGCTTCTTTCATTTCCACTGTACAGTAACTGATTTTCAACCTTTTTTGCAACCGTGACCGTGCCGGCTTTGTCCGCATTTAAACACTATATCCCGAATATTGTCAACACCGGGTCAAGGGATATTTAAGTGCAGTCATTCTTTTACACCACTCGAGGCTTATTTTGAATTTGTTCACAACAGACAATATCCTACCTCTACATCCTGTGTGGCAGTTGCAGGAAAATAACACGCTGCCGGTTCATTTAACACAAAAGGCGTTTTTTTTTTTTACTATTTTTGTCTGGTCCGAGAAGACCCTCCTTTTTCAGAAGTACTTACATGACAAACATATTGTGCAGCAGTTTACCCAATTGCTTGTTATGACACTATGCTGTCCCTGCTTACAAAGCAAATTAGGCGAGTGTAAAGTTTAACACTTTCTGATATCCTCCATAGTCTAACCATAGGGCAATTTCAATGGAAGTCTTGTTTTGTCTATTGCCGAGGCAGAGGCCTCCCAAACACGTCTCTTGCCCTCAGCTAAAAGAAAAGCTCTTTTTTGCTCTTTCCAGGAACCGCACCATACCACTGGGGGCACTGTCTCAAAGTGGCAGCGAGTGTAGCAGCGCCTCTAAACAACAGTGCATGGAGTGGTAGCATTTTCTAAAGATAATAAGGCAGTCAGTCGCAATTTAGTTTTGAATTAGTATTGTCAGCGAACCCATATGATTCATGCAACGTTGATAGTTCACTGCTTAACACTCCAATCTGAGACATACTCGTTAGTATCTATCTGGTGGTTCAAATAGTAAAGAGCCAGTTAGCTGGAATACTTGGCTAACGTTGGCGAACTAGCAAAACAGGGATTGGCTTTTGTGCTCTCGATGGATCGTCTTGCATCTTTTGGAAGTAAGTGGATGACTAACTGGGAGAATGGCAAAGTATTTTCCCCCTCTTGATTTGCAAAACATTTGAAAGATACACTATGGTATGAAAATGAGCCAGACTGACTTTAACGTTAGAGCTTTGGCTAACATTTGATTGGTGCCAATATCTGTGGGTGCCTTGGGCCAGTTAACGTTAGCTAACTCAATGTAATTACAGTCATTATAACGCAAATGAGAAGGTGTAAATACGCGTAATTAACGACATCTACTTTGTTATGTGTATTCAATGAAACGGCAATCACTTTATCTTCCCTTCCCTTCGTTGTTTTTTGGAAAACACACAAGATGAACAACACCCTTCACGTGCGAACAGCCTTAAAGACAATAAGTTAACGTAGTATTCATCATTATTACAGACGACCTGGTGTTTAAGTAACTTCACGATTCCAAGTCACTTAGACTAATGGTCAAGATTGACAACTTGTGACTCTCGTGTTTCTCTGAATGACTTCGTGTTTCTCCAATGCCTCTTTCGCTCAGATGATCCATTTGATAAGCCACCGTGCCGGGGATGCTCATCTTACCTGGTGGAGCCTTTTATTAAGTGCGCAGAGTGTGGACCTCCATCTTTCTACCTCTGTCTTCAGGTGAGCTTCTTATTTTATTATTGGCCTAGTTTGCCTAAGTGAATGAAAAAAGACATTGTACAGGAATATTGTACAGTCTTCTGAACTCTATGTTTGATTTCTTCTCAGTGTTTCACCCGGGGGTTTGAATATAAAAAACATCAGAGTGACCACAAATATGAAATTATGGTAAGGCACATTGCTAAGCTCTCAAAGAATCTTTGCATGTCTACAGTTTGGGACAACTTTATAGAGGAAGTTCATTTAGCCTACCAGATAATCAATGACATTTCAGAGATGAACCCTGGATTATAGAGTGTCTGTTAAAAGCATGAATGTATTCAACCATCTGCAGACATCAGATTTCCCTGTGTTGGAGCCAGGCTGGACCGCTCAAGAGGAAACGGCTCTGTTAGAGGCTGTTATGGACTGTGGCTTTGGAAACTGGTCAGTTTTATCTATTACATTGACAATCAAATTGGTCCCTGTGAAACATTTGGACCCTTTGACAACTACTGTGTGTGTGAAAGAGTGCAAGTGTGTGTTAGACAGGAGGAAAAAGATTCAGTTAGACAAGGAGTAAAAAAAAATATAATACAACAAAATCTATATTAAAAATCATTGTGTTAATTAGCTGTTTATCCAGTATTTGGAATATATCCCTGCTTTTCTTCCACTGACCCACCTGCAGGCAGGACGTGGCGTATCAGATGCGCACCAAGACCAAGGAGGAGTGTGAGGGCCACTACATGAAGCACTTCATCAACAACCCGCTCTTCTCCTCCACGCTTCTCAGCCTGCGGCAGATGGAGGAGGCTCGCACTGCCGACTCCGCCATCCCCTTCAAACGTAAGGCAGCCATGCTTGGATTGGATTATCATCTCAGTTTAGATGTGTATGCCATAGAAATCAGTTTCTTTGTGATGTATTTCTAACTGTGTGCTCACAAGAGCCACTGAAGTTGTAAAATTGCCAGAAGTAATTCATTTTGTATGAATTATATAGAGATTCAACATTTCTAAAACTCATACAGCTCTATCGAGATGCTGTTAGAATCAAAATTGTATTACTGTACAGTATGTAAGACTCATAAGGGAGCCGTAAGACCATAGGCAAGTGGCAGAAGACAGTCAGTAATAACAGTACAATGCCTAATACTATTGGCTCCATCAGCATGTGAGGGCATCATTTGCTCTCTACTGCTCTCTACTGGTCAACTTCCCCTCGACAGTTATATCTCCATCTTTTGTTACTTTCTGTGCAGCAGGTTTGACGCTGCAAGTTATGGAAAACTACGAAGGTCTTTCAGTGTCCATTCAGTTATAGTGAGAATGAACACTGAATGGTGCTGAGACTGCTAGAAATGATTATGCAAATGCAGAATGGATGAAAAGAAAATCCTTTCTTGCTCTTTGTACTTGTGGTTTTCATTATGTTTTATACCCATGATGCCATGCTCTTTTTCTTGTAGCCACCGACGACCCTCCCAGGCCCACCTTTGACTCAGTTCTGTCCAGGGATATGGCGGGATACATGCCTGCCCGAGCAGACTTTATGGAGGTGAGAGTTCATAAAGTGATGATGAATTGTCACGTTTTAGACTGTTTTGATATGGTATTTTTATATTGCATTCCATCGGTAGGATAGTGTTGAGAAAGTTCATGCTCTTCAGCTGTGTGTTGTGTAATGTCATAATGATATCCGGTGTAATGTCATGTGTACTTTAGACCAATTTACATAAATGCCTGGGAAAGTTGTGAACTCTGAATAACCAAAATGTCAAGATTGCATCCTTTCCAATGTCTGTTGGCCTGGACCTCACTAGAGCTTTTTTGCAGGAATTTGATAACTATGCAGAGTGGGATCTGAAGGACATTGACTTTGTTGACGACGATTCGGACATCTTGCACGGTGAGTGTGTGACACAGGGCAATCTTGGTGATGGGAGAGAGTGTACATGTTTCTGTGTGTGAGAGTGGGAATGTACAGGCTGCTGAGGGTATCTGCTGAGAGATAACTTTTTCAAGGTCTTCTAATCTCTCTTTCCATCTGACTTCAGCCCTCAAGATTGCAGTGGTCGACATCTACCACTCAAGGTTAAAAGAGAGACAGCGTAGGAAAAAGTAAGTCAAGATCTGAAGATGACACTTAAACACCACAAGCCATACATAGCTCCTGATAACTCTGAAGTGTATTTGCTAGGCTGCATCCCCTATAAATAAAAACAAAGATATCCTGGATATGGGAAACATTCACGGTCAGAATTTCTTATTTATATTTGGAGGGTATGGAAGTGAAATTATGTGGCCAGTAGGGGGTGCTGGGGCCCCATGTCACAAATGAGACTTGATTTTTCTGGCCTGCTTTTCCTTGCCCGACACTGCCCGTATTTCTTCAAATTACACGATTCAGCTGTGAGAAGATAAAAATCACATGCACAGATTGTAATGGTTTTGTGATCCATCACATGTTTGGCATCGTCGTCACCGTGAGCCTTTATTACCGCGTCAATCCTCGGTGAGGAGGCGAAGAGTTACGAGGCCAGCACAGGTGGGATTCCGGCTCGGTCGGTTCCTGTTGCGAGCCGTCCGTCAGTAAATCAGAGAGTAACGAGTTCTCCCTGCCCCAGCGCTCCACAGAATGCCATGTGAGACAGGGAGAAGTGGGGTGGAGCATTTGAGACATTTTACCCCATCCAACCCCCACCCCTACCTCACACACAAACACACACGCACGCACACACACAAAATTTCCACAATTACACTCCCTTCCACTAACTCGTACTCTTTTGTGAACATAAATAGACTTGAGTAGTAGCAGGTGTTTGGATACATTCTTTAATAGGGAAATACATGTGCACTTTTTAGCATTATATTTAGAAATGTTTATGGCCACATCAGTAGTGTATTTAGACCTTATATACATACACATTCAAATAGTTTCAGACATGTACACTTAATGTGTGTTTGTCATAAAACTTGCTCCCTTGTTAGCACAGTTTCATGCTCAAACACACAATATACATTGTATACAATGCCCATCTGCATTCACACTTAACTGTAACCAGTAAGACCACAGCACACACAAACACACAGATACATACATACACACTTGTATACACTGGCCATGTGCCCTCCAACTTCACTGTAGCCAGTAAGGCCAGGGCCCCAATCTCTGCCCTTCTCTCCCCTCACTGCTGAGTGCTAATGGGTGAAAGCCAAGGCACTGTGATGGCTTTGCCTTCAGGATAATTTGGTCATTTTGGTTTCCCTTTGACCCTGTCAACACGCATGTGACAAGGTTAGTCTCAGACACACACACACACATGCACACACACTCATACATACGCACATAGCCTATCAAGCATGTCTGATATGAGATGAAATGCATATTTGATGTGTCACTTAAGATTTGTTTTCACATTCATGCATTAAATCTGATTACAGAATACTACTGTTAAACACATACGGCAGAGATCAGTTCTTTGTTAAAGGAATAATCTAGAGAGAAATGCTTTCTAGGTCAATTTTTGTATGATTAGGAGTTCATATGTTGAGAAAGTGATGAAATGGCAGTGCGAGGGGCATGTGCTGTTAAAAAACGATTGTTAATCCCATTGTACAGCACAAAATATTACACTTTTGCGGTACTGAGTAGAGGGTTCCAACTCTGCAAGTGTATGGGCAGATTCTGTAGAGGACTTTTTATAAAGTCAGTAGCCAACATTACTTACCTGAAGTTGTCTTGCTGTTAGCACCATCTTGACCTAGAAAGCATTTTACTCCGAATTATTCCTTTAATGGTGGAGTAAATGCCATGTACGGGAAATAGGCCCTGAGTCTATTGTGGTGTCTTCCATAAAGATAGTTAAGCAATCTCTGTCTCTCTCTCTCTCTCTCTCTCTGCAGAATTATTCGAGACCATGGGTTGATCAACTTGCGCAAGTTTCAGAGTAAGTTCAGTAAGAGTTATGACTAAATGACACGATCATTAAAATCATTCTGTTTTGGAATAAATCACAGAGATTATACCTCTGAGAAACAGTGTGTCATAGGCAGTTTAATGAGTATGTTGGGAGTAGTGTACTATAACTCATTGCCTGATATTCAAGATGTCTTATGTAGGTTGCTGCGTCATGGTATCAAAGCATGGAACAAAACATTTACAGCTGTACACCCTGAGCTAATTACAGAATTTTTTTGCCCATCATTACTATTTATTTTGTAAGTGTGTTGTCTTCCTCTTAACAGAGAACACCTATTCTTTTTAAAGGCTTGCTCAAAAGAACGTCTGTAAACTAAAATTATGTAGTTGTTTATTGTAGCAAGTTGTATACTGTAGCAAATTGTAATTCCTACTAGCAATGTAGTTGCACTGTATCCATGTGCACTGCAGTTCTCTCTCTCCCACCCTCACCATATGACACGCAAAGTGAGAGCGAAGGCGAGAAGCCTGGCGAAACAAGCTAATGTGATGCTGCTGGAGCTGTGAATCTGAGCTCAGTGATTATATTTTTAACCCTTTTTTAACCTCCTGAGGATCTGAGAGCTACTGCTGAACCCCAGGCCCTTGATAGATAGGGTCAGGGGTCAAAGTTACCTTTTTGGCTTCCCAGTCAATGTGGCTAGTAGCTGAAGAAAATGACCAGCCAAGCATATGCTCTTAACAAAACAATCGTTAAAACATCTGGTGTGTGGTAGTTTTGAATTTAACATGGGCTATAGCATATTTGTATAGCAGTATCAGAAAGTGCTATTTGGATCACTTTTCCACTCTTCTCTTCACTCTCTCCATGTCTCTCCCTGTTAGAAAGGCCCCTCTGCCTCTCCAACCTTTTAGGATGAACTATTTCTCCTGCCCGCCATTTTGTAAAAAAAAAAAAATAGCTGTATGTAAAAGCTTTTGCTGTTCACATGCAAGAAATGCAATACTTACACTCCATATCAGGTCTAGAACAGTTTAATGTTTGTAAGGGAGTTGATTTAACATCCAAAGATGTTAAATCAACATCAACATCTAATCAACATCTAATCTATTGAGGTAATGTGACGTTGCTATTGTGCTTTCGTTTCCAGCCACATTGCGGACATGCGGTAGCTGACGGCATGGTTTTAATATAATACTACCATACAAATGCCTTATCGGATATCATTGTCAGTTTAATTTAAAAATCAAAATATAACCTACTGGAGGAAGCGAAAGCAAAAAGGCTAATGGGTGAGAATTTCTGTGAGCACATGTTGCACTGCAGAAAGACACGCTCACGTTCACTTTATAGCTTACTTTATGCTCCCTCTGTCATGCATCTTGCCGGGTGCTAATTTTGAGCCCTGGATAGGACCTTTATTCATCCCAAAGGGAAGACTAGCACTACGACCTGAGCTGATTTTAACACTGCACTGATCTGGGGAGTTCAATTTAGTTCAGGTGAACTGCAGGCACCTCAGAATAGCCAGGGTGGCAAGGCTGGAGGGGTGCCAGGGACAGGAATGTGTGTGTGGGTGTGTATGTGTGTGTGTGGTGGGGGTTAGAGGTGGGAGCTCAAATGTTGGGGCAAATATGCCCTTGTGTGAAACCCAACGCCCCGACTTTGATAACCCGCAACAGGGGCTCCTGGCAGCTTTATGACCTGCCATCGATTGACTGCCTGCAAAGGTTGTCTGCTTGTGTGTGTCTGCGTGTGTGTTTGTGTGTGTGTCCACTGGAGCCCCTGAAAGGAAGCGCGTTGGAAAATGTTTTGAGGTCCAAGGGGCCATTTCTGGTTAAGGATATTTGGTTTTAAATGCGTCACGCGTCACACGTCACACATGCCAGTATAACCCAATCTGTTGCTCCACTGGAGGAATGCTGTGTTGACAGGCGGTTGTTTCTGATGTGTGTGTGTGTGTGTGTGTAAGTAGTTATGTCTGTCCCCCATCTTGATAACATAACATGCACATGTCTCTAGATTCTCACATGCCCGCTCTGGTCCCATCTCTTGCCTTATCTCTCTCCTCACAAGACAAGAGAAGGAATAGTTAACGTGGCGCTGCAGACCGGTTGTCATGGAGACTGCCGGAAAGAGTGTGTGTGTGTGTGTGTGTGTGTCTGTGTGTCTTACCATAATAGAGGCTGTGGTCCAAGGCTTGATGGCTCACAGCATTGCTTTATCCTCCGATTCGCATGGATAAGACCACACAAACAGACACATACACACACACATACACACTTACTGAAATACCCTCAGTGCATCTCAAGGCCATTACCACTGACTGTGTGTGTGATATTGAGTGTTCAAAGTGCACATCTCATCTCTTGTTGAGATGCATCAAAGCCTGTCCTTTTTTTCCCTTTTCATTGCACAGAGTCGTATGTGTATGCCTGTCCTCTTTTTTCCTGTGTGTGTGTGTGCGTGTGTGTGTGCGTGTGTGTGTGTGCGCGCGCATCACATTTAATTTTCCTAGATAGACTAAATTCTGGATTTCTCTACATTGGTGTTTGCATTCAAGTGTATGTATTAAATTTGTGAACATAGGCATTGGCTTTGCAAGTATTCCCATGGGATTTGTGTGTGTGTGTGTCTGTGTGCGTGTGTGTGTGTGTCTGTCTGTGTGTCTTGTTGCGCATATTCAAGGGAAATATAGCTGAGGTGGGAAGTCACACCTCCTCTCTCACCCACATGGCAGCTTCTCTCAGGCTTCATTTAGCCTCACTCATTCCCCAGCTGCAGTTGTGCTCTGTTAGCCTTTACCACACACACACACACATACAAGTACGTCACAGTACACGTCATTGCTTTCCTGTGTATTTTCATCTCTCTCTTTCTCTTTCCCCCTTCCCTCTCTCACAAACAGAAACACACTACACTCATCTCTCTTACCTGTACCTGTGACGACTCTGCTTGTGTCTGACTATAGTTGTGCAAATAGACTTGCACAACGTTCATGTCTGTCATCCTCGTCCATCAGACACACACACACACACCACATAACACAAACTCACACGCATGCGCGCACACACACACACACACACACACACACACACACACACACACACACACACACACACACACACGTGCATACACACTCAGACACCCTAGTGGAGCAGTAGGCAGTTTTAAAGCAACTCATGGGCAAGCCATCATCACATCTCCAGCTTGTCCTTGTGAGGGTCTGACTGCTCATGTGATTCTCATCACTGTGACCTGAGCCCAGACCCCTCCCTTTAGACTTGGGCTCACCCACACAGACAGACCAGCAGTGGACGCGTTCTCTCTCATACTTGCACTTTAGTAAAGACAGGGGACAGGCAATGCACCTAGGACTGTGTCTGTGTGTGTGTGTGTCTGTGTCTGTCTGTCTGTCTGTCTGTCTGGATAATAAGTAGGTGGTCATGGAGGAATACAAGTACTTTATGGTTGGTGTGTATATGTATGGCTGGTGTGTGTGTGTGTGGATTGTGTGTATTAATGGCCTCTTGGGTGTATTTTGACATCTGTGAATGTGTTTTCAGTTTATTAAATCTAGTATAAGCACAGATTTTGTGTTCACTGTGTGTGTGTGTGCATGTGTGTGTGTGTCACCAGATATTCAGCAAGTGGTGATAACACTGAAATGTGTGTGTTTGTGTTTATTGTGTGTGAGTGTGTGCTTGTGTATTGGCTTGGCTTCTTGACTCTGATTTACATATGTGTGTGTGCTTTGTTTTCTAAATCTCTTTTACTGATTCTGGTGTGTGTGTGTGTGTATGTGTGTGTGTGTGTTCACAGTGCTGGAGCGGCGCTACCCTAAGGAGGTGCAGGACCTGTACGAGGCCATGAGGCGCTTCGCCCGGGTGGCAGGCCCCACTGAACACGACAAGTTCATTGAGAGCCACGCATGTGAGTGCACTGCTGGCCTTAGACACCCAGAACACCAGCTAACACATGAGCAGGGTCCACAGCAGAGGACCAGATGGTCTATGCAGGTTTGGCAGAGTCAATGCTGTTTTTATGCAGCTATTTTTGTGTGCATTCACTGTTTCAGTGTGAACATCATTCAGTAACGACCAACCAAAAAAAAAACACTCTGCAATTGAAGCTAGCTGTTAACATATAATTTCTTCAGTGATTTCGCTGTGTCATATTTGTTTTCTTTCTGTTTCTATGATGGGCATTTGGCCCTGCTCATTAAAAACATTAGACAAACCGACACACTTGTGCGCACACACCCTAACACACACAGGCACACACACACAGATGTACACACAAACATACACACACATGCAGTGTATGCTCCAGTTCTGGCAGGCCCAAGGTTAGACCAGATGAGCGATAATGAGCAGAGCCACTCCTGCTGTTTGACGCCAATATCAAATTTATTCCATCTGTGGCTCAGCCCCCCTCCCTTCCCCCCAAACACTTCTCCTCCATAAGCCTGATTAACATTCAGATGAAGAAAAAAAATGCCTAACAAAGTAGATGGGACGTGACAGGCACAGGCTGTAGACGTGAACTTTGAAAAAAAAAACAGTCAGAGAAAAGCAAAACGGTTCATGAAAATGTCCAGAAATAAAATTTTGCAAAATATTGAGTCTTCTTAATCAGATTGTCAGGGTCTCATGTATGCATACAGCACACCACACCAGTAGATCTTAGCTATGTTCACATGACTGGACCAAAGTGATTCAAATCAGAGTTGTTTTCCCTGTTCATGCCATTTGAGTTACTTCTGTATGTGGTTCTTGATTGGATCCAAACAATCGGAATGTGAATGAGAGACCCGAATTTTTGTATTTCAGAACGAATTCTTGTGTCACCTGAAGCAATATGCACTACATAAGAGTATTTTCTTTTTAATAGATGTTTTCTGACAGTTTTCAATGCCATCTCCAGAGAACTTGATGGTTATTTCATGGTTCCAGACAAACTCAGAAGTTGAGATTTCCTACTAGAATAGGCAGTGTGAATGCTTCTTCATTTCAAGTCCAATTAGCTGACACTTTGAGATTTGAACTTGGAAATTTAATTTCAAATAGCCATCAAACCTATACGTTTAAAATGCGTCATTGTGATTTTGACACCTGCCAGGTGCCAGTTTAAGACCCTGGTGAATTTCTCAGAAAAGCGACACTGTCGGTGCGTCATATCACATATTTTCATATTCCAAGGTGGTCCCATGGCAGCCATAACCTTTCAGTAGACACACACTGGAGCCAGGCTGTTTTATGTGAGATGGGACACTGTGATGACAGAGTGATGACTGCTGAGGAGAGGACAAAGAAAGGGGGCATGGTGTCTGGTGCCGCTGAAGCATCTTCAGATATAGGCAGACATATTCAGAGGAATCTCGGCAGCCATTATCCTGTCCTGTACATACACTGTTGTAAGGCTGCTACTCTGCAGAATGGGACAGCTGAGTGTGTCTCACTGCGTAATGAGGGCAGAATGAGGCGGAGACGTGCCGGTGTCTGGTGCTGAAACGTCCTCAGATGCAGACGGACGGACGGACAGACGCACGCACACACACAGCTGATTCATGTCTGCTGCTGCCTCCACTGTTTCCTTTGGAGGCTCTGAGCTCCTGGGGGAGCAGCTGGGCGCGCTCGAGACGCCAGGCCGCGCTCAGCTCACATGGCTCATAGTCAGGGTTGAAGAGTTCACTTTGTACTCTGCTGGAGGGGGGGGGGCTCAGGGAGTATGTGTGTGTGTGTGTGTGTACACCCCTTGGCTGACAGACTTTCCATCTTCCTCTCTTTCTCTCGTCGCAGTGGAGTTTGAGCTTAGGAGAGAGATCCGGAGGCTGCAGGAGTATAGGCAAGCAGGCATCCGCTCCTTCTGCAGTGAGTACCCACCCTCCCCTTAAACACACACACACACACACACACTCAACTATGTTAATTTACATTCCAAAATGGAGGTTGCTGGTTTTCAGTAATGAAACGTTTTTGGTTGCCTGGGTGAACTCAGACAAACCTGTTAGCAAATTTGAATTTGCTCGGCAGGTCTGTCTGGAGTCGAGCCCATTGCAATTTCTAAGCCTAAAACATAGGAACTATTCACAACCACTTATGCAGCAGGCTTTATATATTGATGAGCATTAAAGATAGTCAATAATGAACAAACATTAAATTAGAAGAATTAATAATATCTTTGAAATTGATTTAAAAAATGCTTTTAAACTGCAATTTACAAGAAAAATGTGTTTGATGCACTTCCAAAAACTATTTGGTGCACCCCTGCGTCTGCAGACTTGACCCACTCACAACGTACCATGTGCCATATAATTGTGTGTGCCTGTGCGTGATGGCCCCCCGTGGTGCCCCCTGCAGGTGCAAAGGTGTACGAGCGCGTGAAGCGCGTGCGTGAGGAGGAGCGGCGGAAGCGGACGATGTTGTGTGACGTGCTGCAGTACATCCAGGACAGCCGAGCCTGTCGCCAGTGGCTCCACAAGCAGGCCGCCATGTGAGAAGAACTTTTTCACTTTTCCCCCTCCCACTGTTCTACCTCTCCCTCTCTTTCTCGTTCTCTCCCTTCTTCCTCTCTCCCAGTCTGTCTGTTCCATCCATCACCATCCTTTTTATTTTAGCTTTGCCTGTTCCACCTTCCTCATTCAACATCCTCTCTCACTCCTGTTCTGCCTTAAAGGACTCTTCTCCTCCTGATCCTCCTCCACCTTCTCCTCCTCTTCATCTTGCTTCTCTTCCTCATCCTCCTAACCCTCTTCCTCTTTCTCCTTCTCTTCCTGCTCCTCTTCGTCCTCCTCCTCTTCCTCATCCTCTTCCACCTCCACCTCCTCTTTCTCCTCCTCCTTCTCTTCTTCCTCCTCCCCCTCCTCCTCTTTCTCTTTCTCTTCCTCCTCCTCCTCTTTTTTTCCGCACCTGTCACCACCAGGTCCTTTGTAACCTCTCTGTCTTTGCCCACTGGTGTTTTTGTTGGCAGCCTACAATCCATGCCCCAGTATTTGGATAACCTGTCTCAAGCAGTTTTGCAAACAGCTCATAAATCATTGACAAAAAAGCGAGTACTTTTCAACAAGGCCAAACACTCAGCTACCTGTCCCCTTCAAAAACACCCAACCAGTAGAGCTATCCATAGCAGCACTCTGTCCCCAGCCATTAGGCTATTTTCTCACTGTCAGCAGAGAGGGACATGGACAAAATTGGGCCTGGCACTGGTGGTACCTTTTATTCTGCCTTCTCCACTACCCGTATGAATTTCTCTCTCTCTCTCTCTCTCTCTCTCTCTCTCTCTCTCTCTCTCTCTCTCTCTCTATTTTCTATTTTCTATTTTGTCTCTCCTCTGCCCCCATCCATTATAACATCCCCCCCTTTTTTACTTTTCTCTTACCTACTTTTTGTTTTTGGCCACTCTCTGATTTTCCCACTTGGCTTAGGCTCCCTCTTATCAACTCAACGCATTTGGTTTGTTTAATAATGATTCGGCAGATGGTTTCCAACCTGAACGACGTCTTGCCAGACCAGCCAAGTGATTTTATTTCTTCCTGTACAGTTTTTTACATTTTTTTTTAAAGCTGTCTTCTTTGCTTGGATCAAAGAAATGTCAAGATTTAGTCACTAGGCACACACTAGATAGTCAGGCGAGAAATAAGAACCAGTGTCTGTTACTGCAATCACTGTCTCAAGCAAATCAGGCAGAAGAAGAGTCTGACCAAATATTCAAAAGCCCCTCCCTCCCCATCCCCTTTCAGTCCCCACAAAGGCTGTTGCCTTCTCTTCTTTTCTGCACAGTCTGGAATTATTCCTTATTTTTTCCCTGGCTCAGGGTTTGGGAGCTCTCCAGCACATTCTCTGCAATTATTCAACATAAAAGACACTCAACAAAGTCAGCACCAAGCGCAGTCATTCACAACCAGACATACTGAGACACACACACACACAGTCTCTGTCTCGCTTTTTTGTCTCTCTTTTCCTCACTCAGACATTACACAGAGAGAGAGAGAGACTTTTACACACAAAGACACTCAACAAGCACAGTAGATTTCAAAGCTTTAAAAGCTGAATTTTTAATGTCACTGACACATCACTTAAATCGAGACTCTCTCTTCCTCTCCCTCTCCCTCTCTCTCTTTCCTCTCCCCCTGTTGATTGTAGAATTCAATCTCAGACCCTGCTAATTGCTTTCAAGGCTCTTAATGGTCAGGCCCCACTCAGCTCTTAGGTCTCTCTGACCTGTAACTACACATTTCTCTCTTATGTCCCTCAGTCAAGGCTGAAACTGTGGCAGTGCCCTTGCTTAATGTTGACACAATCCAGTTATTGTTGGATCTAAGATGCACCCTCTTGTCAGCTCTGTTTGCTAAAGAGGCTTCACCAGGCTTCTTGGCTTCTCTAAACTTTTAATCTATTTAATATTGTACTGTAGTGTTGTTTTTTGTACTGCACTTTGCCCAGGGTAAGATATGCTCAAGTATGCACCAGAAAGAGGTATTATTCACTCACTGACTTGACTCACTCACTCACTCACTCACTCACTCACTAACTCTTCTCCTTCTGTCTCCCTCTTGTTGTGAAGAGATGCTGGGATCAACCCCGTGGTCACTACGATCACCACAACAGGTATGCAGATAGCCCTCATTCGTCTGTGTTGTTGTTTCCCTGTTTTCTCCTTCTTTAATGGTCTGGCTTCAGAAAAAAAATGCAAAAAAACCCTCCTGACAAAACATGCGCTTTATATGTACAGACACAGACACACACACAGACACAGACACATCCGGTCGCTGTATGTATTTCTTTACCTCCAGTGTGCAAGTGGGCCAGCTCGTGGACTGTTTACACCCGTCTCTATCTATCACGTTTCACTGGCTTTATTTCCCTGAGTCCCTGTCTTTGAATGTTTAGATCACTTTTAACAAGCAGATGTCTCCTTGTCACAGGGTTAGAGGGAGAGGGAGGGAGGGGGTGGATGGGTGGGACAGAACTCTTTGAAATAGCCAACTCATGGGAAATGCCACCCGTGAGGAAGGGTCAGAAATAAGGCGTCTCATGGGATGTAGCGTTCTCTGTTCTGTCTGTGCTGTTTGTCAAGCTTGTCAACATTAGTTGAAGTAAAGAGTGTGATGCTCATGAATGTGTGAATATGTCAGTGTACACTTGTTGCAGTGTTGTCATGTGTGTGTGTCTGACTGGAGTTTTACTTGTGCTCTTTGACAGGAACAGGGCGTAGAAGTGCCCCTCCCCTCAACCTCACTGGCTTGCCAGGGACTGAGAAACTCAACGAGAGGGAGAAAGAGGTAAGAGAAAGGGACACACACACAAACCCAAGCCTGCTCGGAGGGTCCCAAATGTTCGCAGACCTTGTGCATGTCTGTGCTAATATATGCTCACACACACACAGACATCTTAAAAGGTTCCATATATTCTTAAACCTTGTGTGTATGTGTTTGTATGTTGTATACACACACACATCCCAAAACAAACAGCAGGCCAGTTAATGGGTTTGCACACACACTTGCAACCAAACCCAGAGGGCTCAGCTGTCTTTAATCTTGTGATGCTACACTAAGGACAACTCCATATAAAAGCTTAACTATGCCTCTTTGACTCCCACTGTCTCTCTGCTCCCCCACCCTCACCCACCAGCTGTGCCAGGTGGTGCGTCTGGTGCCCGGCGCCTACCTGGAGTACAAGCAGGCACTCCTGAATGAGTGCCGGCGGCAGGGAGGCCTGCGTCTGGCTCAGGCCCGCGCACTAATCAAGATCGACGTCAACAAAACGCGCAAGATTTACGACTTCCTCATCAAAGAAGGCTACATCAACAAGGCCTGAGCCCAGCTGCTGGATTCAGTCACCAACATAAAATAAAAGGCATTTTTATACTGATTTCAGGCCTGTAAAGGGGGAGGCTTGTATTGAGGCACTGAGTTGAGCAGCATCCATCTTGAAACAGGCCAAGTGATGTATTGTATTGAGGTTGTGTGTCATGTCCTGTGTTTGAAAAATGTGTATTAAATATGTATTGTATATAGTGCGGTTGCACAAAATGACCTTAGTGTCTGTAGAATATCAAACATTTATTGAACACTGCATAAAGCTTGTTTGTGGTGAGACTCGTTTCTTTTGTCTTCTGTCTTTTGTCTCTTCTCTTGTCTTTTGTCTTCTTTTCTCTCTCTCTCTGTTTTGCTTTGCTGCCTCCCTTCTTCCCCTTTCATTTCTTCTTATCTCTTTTTATCCCCCCCCCCCTCCCCCATCCGTCCATCTCCTGTCCTCTCCAGTCGAGCAGAAGGCCTGGATGGCGTGGGCGAGTTGTGACTAAGGCGAATGCCACCCCGGGGGTGCGGGAGGGCCAGCGGCTGTGACGAGCTTATCGTGCTCACGTGCCGGGCCGGCGCTGCCAGCTCAGCTTTACTCTCATAGCACAGCACAGCACAGCATGGCACTGTCCAGCCTAGCTCATGCCACCGCCGCTGATGCCACTCTCGTTCTCATCCAAATGAATCATGAAGATGCCACTTTATGTTTATGTGCGTGTCACAAGTTCATAGATTTCAAAACAATATTGATCCTCTCCTCTGCCAGTAAGCTAGGTTCTCAAAAAGTCTTTGATATTTGGCTAAAGCGACAAGACTGACAAATGCAGTATGTTTTTTTTCTTTTTAATCTTGGTAACATTTAGAGACGACAAAAAGCAGTTGAATTTTTGACCCTGAGTTTTGCCCATTCCCCAGTTTGTCCAGAGGCTGTCCAATCAAACCCCTCCACGAGTCCAGGGCCACAGACAGACTGCTTGATCCCTAGTAGAGGTTCACTCCTCGTCTCATTGCCATTCCTTGTGCATAAATACCCTCAGTCTGCCCTCCAGGCCTCAACTGAGATCCCCTCCCTGTGTGGGTTCCTCTCCCTTGACAGAAACACACACACACGTGCGGACGCACGCGTTCCATCATCTCCCAGCCGTCAGGCCAGCTGCTGCCCCAAGGTTTGTGACGACATCTGGTAGTCATGGCAGCTGGGGGAGGCTGAGCTGCGTGTCTCCGTAGTGATGCCTGAAGTGTCAACACCTGTCAGTGAGGGCTTGAGGCGAGAAGAGAGGCTGATGGACGAGGGGAACCCACCCTGAGACTGACTGAGTGAGGGAGGATGAGGAGAGGGATTGTCCCGCGAAGGTGAGAGCAACCAGAGGGCTTCCATTCGACCAGGGCTGAGGTTATATAATGGAAAATAGTAATGGACTGTGAAAGTGTATCTGATTGTCTCAGTTATGGTGGCATTACCAAGCCTGTGGCAGTCATGGGGTGTAATGTGTGAATTCCAACACCCGCTCTAACCTAAACTAATGTCCTCCATAGGCTTAACCCCTGAAAGCCTCACATGGCATAAATCAATCAGTCATGATGCTGATTCATGCCTGTTTAGTCTTTGAGGGCTTAGGATGGAAATTGAGATTCAGCCTGGGATTTTGCCAATGTGCTTGTTTTACAGACTCCAGTTGAGATGCTGGCTCCTGGCTTCCTAAAGTGGTGCTTTTGCCTTTCAGGCTGTGCACAGAGGGAACGACTCAACATTTCATGTGTCTGCGGCCGTTTGAAAAGACATGACTGTTTGCTATTTTTTGGCCAGACGCCTTTTTAACAGTAATTTAACACGAGAATGTGTGTTTGTGTGTGTGTGTGTGTGAGCGAGCAAGCGCGCTGTGGCTATCAGGCTGGCTGGAGATAGCGACCAGAGCAGATGTTAGTGATGTCAGCAGTGTGTGTCTGTGTGTGTGTGTGAGGAAAATCTTCCAGCTCTCCTGCTGTCTGGCTTCAGCTGTCAGGACTAAACCCAGCTCGCTCTCAGAGGGGTAGGGCAAGGTGCCGTCCTGCTGACACTCCCTCCCTTTACTCCCTCCCTCTCTCCGTCTCTCTAATTCTTCCTTACATTTCTATCTCAACATCATAACTCATCCGTGCCCATCTGTCTCCTCCTCTCCTATTTATCTCTTTCTACACATCTATCTGTCTTGTTCCTTTTTCACTTGTAATCATTCACTCTCTCTCAATGCTCTGCCTGTGCCCCCTTTTCTGTTTCCTCTCCCCTCATCCCTCCATGCCCTCCTCTTCCCCTCCCCTGGCATATCATTCTCACAGACTGCCACAGTCAAACTGAAATTTAAATTGATGTTTGCTTACCATAGCGCAGCAACAAAGTACACAGGTATATTCTGACTACTGCTTGCTGCAGCAATTATTCCAAACATTTCAGCTAGCATCTCTTCCTCAAATGTCACACGCAATTGTTCTGTTATTTGTTTGTGTGGTTTAAGCTCAGATCAAACACACAGACTTAAAGATAAGACCTCCAGATATTTACATTGTGAGTTCTAGTTAAGCCTCAATTGAGCTGACTCTCTCCAATGCTCAGTCATTTAAAATCATCTCAGGAATATATACTGATGAGAGGCACTTGTCTGTTCAAATGTGTCCTGGGAGTGTGTTGAGAAATCAACTCCGACCGCTGGTGGCTCTTTCCCTCCAAAAACAGTTTGTCGAAAAAGCTGAAAGCAGGTCTCTGTACATGAAGCAGTGCTTGTGGTTCATAATTAGTGTGACCACCTCATTTGTACCGTAGCCAAGCTTGAAGGGATTAACCTTTAAATACTGGTTCAGCTTCATCAGCAGTGTAAATGAAAAACAACATGGACGCTGGGCTTGTAGCTGCTCTTGCATTTTAGTCTCTCCTGCTTTTAACGGCCCCACTATCTTTTCTTCTGCCAGTTGATGTTGCAACCGTAGGCAATGCACTGTTTGTGTGTGTGTGTGTGTGTGTGTGTGCGTGCATGTGTGTGTGTGTGTGTGTGTGTGTGTGTGTGTGTGTGTGTGTGTGTGCAAGGGGGAGGGTGATTCCTTCCACTTGGCTGAATAAACATGCACAGTCGCTGGCCTTTCTCCAGTGTCTCTAGTCTCTAGACTAGATCCTCCAGTCTGTCTATCCGCTGCTTTAACCTACCTGCTCTCCTAGTTCACTAACCTCTCTGTCTCTCTCTCTCTCTTCAATCTGTCTGTCAGCTGCTTTAAGCTGACCTGCTCTCCTAATTTACTAACCCCTCTCTCTCTCTATCTCTCTCTCTCCAGTCTGCCTGTTCGCCGCTTTAAGTCGACCTGCTCTCCTAGTTCACAAACCTCTCTTTCTCTCTCTCTCCCTCCCTCTCTCTCTCGCTCTCTTTCTCTCTCTCTCTCTCTTTCTCCCTTCCAGGGCCATTACCACTAGCAGTGATTAACATGGAGGTGAACTTGCCTCTCTATTGTCAACACAGAGTTCCCTAGGCAACCTGCTCTGTGGTTTTCTAGAGCTCAAGTCTGAAAAAGGGACTGGCGGTCAGTGAGAGGACGCTGTCGACACACACACACACACACACACACACACACACACACACACACACACAGTATATACACAAATGCACAGATGAGCACACACAAATGGACACAAAGGCTTGCTCACACACACACACACAAACACACACACACACATTCACGTGCGCATGCACTGGTCTGCACCCTGTTGCTCACGCTCATCGGTGAGAGTCGTGACTAACCAGAGGAGCGCTCAAATTGAAGGCTGTGCTGCCCCCACCACCCCCACCCCCACCATAATGTCTCGCTTGCTTGCTCTCTCTTCCTCCTTCCCTCTCTCCTTCGTTCCATCCCTGTCTTACAACCGCTCTCTCTCTCTCTCTCCCTCCCTCTTCCATTTCCCCCTCCCTCTCTGCCTCTCTCTTTTCTTCTCTCAGCTTCTATCATTTTTTTCTCCCTCTACCTCTCTCTCCCCCTTTCTTTGCCTTTCTCTTTCTCTCTATTCCTCTCTCCTAGCTTCTATCTTTTTTTCTCCCTCTTCCGCTTTGTCTCCCCCCCCCCCCCCTCCCCTCTCCCTCTCCCTGCATGCAGCCTCTCTGGGAGTCCCTGCCTTATTGTGAAGAGCAAGCAGATCAATTCTCTGTGTCACTACACAGAGATGCTGCTCTGTTTGTGCCGACTGTACCGGGAGTTCACATTCTAAACGGCTCTTTCAGCCATCAGAAACAAAGATAGAGTTCTAAACATAGAACATAGACATTTGTGTGACTTTTCAATTCCTCATTCATCATAAACAATAAAATAGGATTTCAATTCATTGGCATTACATTAATCTCTCTGTTTAGTGAATAAACATAAACATAAACTTACAAAGCCATAAAAATCATTTGCAAGATGACTGCTGCTGTTTTCATAGAGTAATTAGATGATATGAGATGAGACGCTTATATAGAATGATTTAATAAACTCTTTACCCGCAGGCGTCAACATTCCAATTTGAAGCAGGTGTGTAACATCACACCATGCGTCTGCGTCTAGCTGTGAAATACACCCATGTCCTTGGCTCTGGTATTGACATGTTTTCTTCCCCTTGACAATGACATGAAGGGGATTTCCATTAGTTGTGGCTAATTGTGGCCCTTCTGCTCGTCATTCGTCTTTTCAGTCTGAAAGAATAATTAAGGAGGCTTCGTAATCAATGTTGTACATTCAGTGTGTGTCTAGAAAATAAAAAAGGCAGCGACCATGAGTGATGTGTTGAGTGCAGTGACCAAGAATGATGTTTTTCGAATGCCTGGTGCTTTTTTTCATTTAGAAATGCACACTGCCATCCTGTGTATCTGTGCACATGTTGTTGGTGTTGTCAGTTGGCGCTACAGATTGACTCTATTAGCAGACTCTTAGTTATATGATGGACACTGAGCAGGAGGCCCAGCACAGTTGCTAGCGCCCCCCATGTCACTACAGCAAACACAGAGCGCTATGGGGGTCTTTTGTACTGCCATCACAGCTGGGAACATGAAACCACTCACACTCACAGCTATAGAACGCACATACACACACACACACACACACACACACAAACACACACACTATTAAGGATTGGGTACCACTGCTTTATTTAGACACAAGCCCTGACTAGAGCCTACCGTCATCTCTATTCACTGGACTGGGGTCAGCTTTCACGTATTGTTCGTGATGGCTAAGGTGTGGAAAGACTGTGTGGAACGTTGATTCCCACCGCAGGCTGACCACAAAGCACTTACCTCCTACCTATCAAGCCAATATAAAGGAGCCGTACTTCTTGAAAAAAACGTATGAGGTTTTGGCATGGCAACACAGACACAACTGAAGGCAGTGCTCAATTAATGATGCTTTATATATAGTCACTATCAACATGGAATTGTCATTGTATGGTGACAGAGAAAGCCACACATCTGTCACTGTTAATCCGTCAGGGTTTAAAGTGAGGCACCTGAGGAGTGAGCATCAGTGACCAGACTAATGTATTGACCTTGGCTGGGCTTTTAATCCTGGGTCCCTGGTGCAGATCTGGCCCTGCTCTGGCCACACCTGGGCTTTCCTCGGCTGCTGTTTGTCACCGGTGAGTTGTGGTGGCGGTGGTGGTGATGCCACATGCCTCTGTGCTTTGTCATCCCAGTAAAGAGGCAAGGCAATGCCATCACTTGCCACTCCTGTTCCAAGGCAATTAACTGGTCCCTAAAGCAGGACCAGCACTGTCTATGCCAGCTCCCTGAGCTTACAACACAGGCTTTGTCTTCCAGAGACTTCAGAGTGTATTGTGCAGAACCTATGACCTGTGCATCAATCTTTTTCCATTTAAACCAAGTCCTATTTGCCATCTGTGGTCCCTAACCATGAGAAGGTCCTTAGGTTTCTATATGTAATTATCCATTCACTGTAAAACAAGTGCAGTAACCTGTCACATACTGCACACTATTTGCTACTATACGCCCCCCCCCAGGTTCCTACCAATCATTGACCTTCTCACTGACACAGGGCCCAGTGCTGAAGGCTGGTATCCTGGGATACTCAAGCAGCTCAGAAAGCTTTTTCCTGACTCTGGCCTGCCTACTTATTGGCTATGAGTCAAAGTGGAATAGTGTGTGTGTGTGCGTGCGTGTGAGTAAATGTGTATGTCAGAATGGTGTTGGGGGAGCAGGGAGGTGTTGGGTACAGAGCCAAGCAATTCTCAAAGTCTCTGTAGGGTCAGGATAACACAGCATAGCACGCCAGCAGGTTTGGAACACCACTGTTAGATCTATTCCAGCTCTCGCATGGCACATTGAAATGGGTTAGCCGCCACATCTGACATTCCAGCCACAGTATTTAATTAGAGCCCATTCCTCCCCCCAGCGATCCAGATAGTCCATCTTTTTTCACCCGCGGATGATGGAGTGTTCCGCTTCTCAGAGGCCAAGAATTTGGCTGGGGGTGAACCGACAGGCATGAGCAACAGGTTTGGAGGAGAGGGCAATTGAGAGATTGAGAGGAGTGCAGCCTGCAACCCACCCACACAAACTGACCTCTGGAAAGCCTTTGAGATGGCTAATAAAAATAATAATACAAAAAACTCTCATTCTCATACTTTGTTCCTACCCTATTAAATTCTTCTCTTTAATAAATTAAGTCTTTGGAGTCTACATTTCTCTGTTGTTCATCACCCTTCTTTTCTTTCTTGATTTCTGTCTCTGTTTTCTCTCTGGTGTATACTATTCCCTCTCTCTCTCTCTCTTTCTCTTTCTCTCTCACTCTCTGTGTCTCTGAAGGATAATAGCTGCTGTTGTCCCATTCACATGCATAGTGCACATGCTTTCTGTCTGGCAGGGCTGTCAGTGGTATTGTAAATGCTGTGGCTTCCCATCCCAACTCTGGGACGGGGAGGCATATTAAACTGCACTGTCCCACAGGAGTGACTGACTCATCTGACATTTCACTCTCATTCCAATCTCATCCACCTCTCTCTCTCTCTCTTTCTCCTTCACTCTCTCCTCTTGCCTTTCTCTCACCTTGTCATTTCTTCTGGTCTTTCTCTCTCTCTTCTTATTGTCTTTCTCTTTGTCTCTCCCCATCTGTCTCTCTTCTCTCTTTTTCTCTCGGTATGTCATTCACTTGCTCACGCTGCCATATTTCATTGTATTCCTTCACGCTGCAGTATATTAAAAGAGCATGCCCTTCATTTCCTCTGTTATAAATATGCATGGGGTTTGTACTCCGTGGGGTTTTTATCACAGGGACTTTGAAGGACCATGTGAATAAGCAGCGCACATTACTCACTTTGAATTCAGCCCCAGACTGCACGGGCAAGTGGTGACATGGAATAAAGATGTCGTACAAGGAGTTTTTGCCTCGCCCGCTCTCTCGCTCACTCGCTCTCCCTCTCTTCTCCTCACACAGTTTCGTCCTGTTTCGCTTCCTCAGAGCACTGGCTGTGTGCCAGGACAGGTGTGATTTTCTCCCACTTCCTCTCCTTCTTTTACTTCCCATTCTTCTGCCTCCTTCACCCCCTCCTCCCCGTTTAATTAGGTCATTCTTCTCAAACCACACTATCCGGAGAGTCGATAACACTACCACCACATCCTCACCCCATCCCCATCCAACAACTTTTGATGCAAATACTTTTTGATAGCAGACTGAAAGTGAAAAGATTATCACGTCTAAGATGACTGTATTTTCTTTGATAAAGGGGCTTTAGAGGATCACTTAAAGACCTTTAGCATTTGCAACCCAAAGCAGCCCTGCAATTTCATGTTCAGCTTTGATAGCATATATTTAATATCTAGTGATTTGGTGAGCAGGTTGCATGCAGTGTGTTCCTGCAGATCACTGAAACGCACAGGAATTTTGCACTCTGCCGGTGAATGTTGATCTTAAGTGGGTGTTTTTTGTTTGTTTGTTTTTTTACCAAATCTGTACTCAGTAAAATTTTAAATGATTGATGAGAAAAGTAATTTATTTACCTCGCCTGAAAGTTCAAGAGCTGAAATTCAAGAGTAATGTTCTCAAATATCTCATGGGTTCACATCACAGACTGTGCTGCCAATAAAGGCTGTTGCACTTTGGACTTCCTCAAAGTGGGGCCATTTGCAATCTTTTGATAAACCATTCAGGCTTTTCCATTACAGCTCGAGTTCTTCTGTTCTTGAGTAACTTCTGTTCCTGCTTTAGATTAGATTACAGCCTTTTTTTTATCCCAAGGACTGTTTTCTTCTCATGTCTATTTTTACTCTCCCACTCATATAATGTCACCTGACCCATGTCTGTCTGACTGCACATTCTCCTGCCTGAGTGTTTTATTTTGCCTGTTAAAATGTTGCTATGCATCACAGCTGCTGAATGTTTAGACACAAGATATACACACATCTCAATGTCAGCCATAAAGCGAAGTAGTAAACAAATATGTTTGCAGCGTCCCCATCATGTAATGTATTAGACACACTCAACAAGATCCACAAGTAATCTTTGAGAATAAAACAGTATAGAGTGCATGTATGAAAGAACTCCTTACTGATTTCAGATCAGCTAAAGCAGCAGAATATGGTTTTAAACGTGCAGAATATGGTTTTAAAGCATGTTTGTGGCTTTTTTGTGGGATCAAGGGATTTGTATTCAATTCAGTTTCATCTTACTGTTGTTGAACTGCCTGTTCACAAATTCATTGGTGCTAAGCTGCTTGCGTGGACCTGGGTGTGAAGGGCCTCCTGAGTAGCATGTGCATGGCTTATTGTAGCAGAGGTGTGATTGAGGGTAATGCATAATACATACCCACTTGGAGCAAAAAAAAAGGTTAACACGTACAGCAAATCATTCAGACATATTGATAAACTATTATGTAGATCTATTTGTGTGTTTGTCCTGACTTATCTGATCACTTTTCTCTTTTTGTCCTTGCTATGCCCCCCCCCTCTCACACACACACCCACACCACACACACACACAGAAGCACCACAGAGAGTAGTAATGTGAGTAGAGAGAGCTATCCCCTGGGTTTGGTCCCTTTGCAAGAGTGATCAGAAAAACATCCTCGGGTTCCCTTCTGTGCTCAGGCAGGCAAAGGGTATCAGGTTTGCCCCTTACCCCCTTGGTTTCTTTCTCCCTTTCTTTGTATGTGTGTGTGTGTGTGTATGTGTATGTGTGTGTGTGTGTGTGTGTGTGTGTGTGTGTGTGTGTGTGTGTGTGTGTGTGTGAAGGGGACCAACAAAGGTGTATTTGTTTTTTTTTGTTTGTTTTTTTCAGTGGAAAGGGAAAGTCGAGTGGTCTCTCTCAGGAGAATGTTCATATGAGAAACAATGTTGTTTTACTCTGTTTTGACAGAAGCACTCACAACATACTGGTATTCAGACATGCCATCTCAAAGTTTGGGTACCCACTACCCAGATCGCAAATGCCTGCAAAATATGTTTTTAACCACGCTATCAGGAAACATGCTCATCTCCCATTGGATATGGGACAACAAGTAGGCCTATATGACCACTAACACATTTTCTGTCTGCTTTGGGAGTTCTGTACTCTGGGTTTTCCATTGACTTTCTAAAAAGGGAAATAAGACGGTTCTAAGTTTCAGGTCTCAGTAGAAATAGAGATAGTTTTGAGTATGTGTAGAGAGGTTTTATAAACTGATTGGTGTGTCATCCAAACCTCTTTCCAAATGTGGCACACACATCGTGATTCCAGCAGTTTTCATTGACAGAGCATTTGTTGCATCCCTCAGCCGCTCAACGCAGCTCAGGGGGAGGCGCCTCTCCTCTCTCTCCGTATCTCAGCTTCTGTTTCAGCACCGAATATTTCTTGTCTCCACACACACTCACGCGGAGTCCTCACGAAGCTTTTGCTCCGACCGAAGAACCTACAGGTCACGGAGTTTTCTCTCCCTGTCGATTTTGCAGAAGTATGAGATGTATCTGTGCTGGCTGTAGTTGACGAATTGCATTTGTTGTCGATTATTGAGCCGAATTGCTGTCTGTGGCGAACGACGAGGAGTTGAGAGTCAGCTATCGTGTTTAGGAAGCGTCATTTTGGCATCGCCACTTGGCACATCAACGTTTCGCTTTGAGTGCTGTGGTAAGTTGAACTGCACAAATCGCTTGATATATGCAACTAAGTGGGAATGTCACCATGATAAGTAACACAAGGATGGCAAGTAGCCAAGGCTGCGCGATTTAATTCATGTTAATTATAATGAATAGGCGAGCATCCTCAAACGCAGCTTTTTATTGGATATGTATGTAGGTGATTAATTTCAGTGATATACATATGCTGTAATATTTGTTTGAATACTCAAAGTGGACACAACGCTCTCTGAGACATTTAAAATCTAGTAAAGTGAACGAAGACGTCAGCACAGGAGGTTTGAGGCGTTTCATTGAGAGCATTTGAGTCGGCTACCTGTAGCGTACTATAGTCTTACAGTGACTCAACCTGTTTGGCATTCCTGCGTAATTCTATCAAATAAATCGCTCTTAAACTTCCACAGTCCACAATATGCGCAGTTCTCTTAATTCATGTACAAAATTGCATATTATTGCTCCCTATGGCTTTCTGTCTCCAAAAGAACACAGGCTAGGCTCATGATGCACTAAATGTAGGCTCTTGAGAGCAAATATTTGGTTAATGAAAAGAGCAGGATGAGATGACCAGTTGAATCACCAGCTTGGCACGACAGTCATTTTGGTTAATGATTTTGAGCGCCTATGTGGAGTATTGGCTGATACTCACATTGCGCCGCTGCTTACATGCAGATTAATGATGAATCTATTTTCATTTTATAGGTTATCTAACCCACAGTATCATCTCACTCTTCTCAAGAGAGATAGCTGTGGTGAAAGACCATGTGGATTTCCCAAACTCGCAACGAGTGCATCACTGCACCGTTTCAGATACTGCATTTTGTAAGACACCTCATAGGACCCTTCATTGACAATTTGAGCCTCACCTTGTCCATATCTTAATTTTCTGGACTACAGGCTATATCAGTCGACTGACTGTAGTGCCTCAGCTTTTTCGCTACTTTTGAGTTTACAGTCAAGCTTTGAGGTTTTATTTTGATAGAACACAGCAGCACCTCAATAAATCAATCAGATCACTTGCACGAAGAACGACTGTAATTTGATTCAAGAATGAAACCCTCAAGGCGATTTTTATCAGACCTGCTAGTGCTTTTAGCAACAGGTGTGTGCATGTGTTTTTAAGTGTGAGTGTTTCTGTGTATGTGTTTCTCTAGCAGAACGGGATAGTTTGCAAACCACCGCCCTCTAAACGCATTAAAACGTATCTTGTCATAAATTATTGAGCGTTGAAAAGCAGATAGCGACAAGATTATGGTTAGGCCTATACATAAAGAAGGCGTGGCATGCATATACACGTGTTTGCGAGATGTCATTTTCAAGCCTCTGAAAGCAATGATCTTAGCATGTGTGTGTGTGTGTGTGTATCAGCTTTTCATGCACATTTTTATAGGCCCAGGGAGTGTGACAGCTGGTGCACCCAAGGTGTTTTGTAAGCAAGAATACTGTACACTCTGCTCACTTTCTAAGGACACCTTCACCTATTTTCTTTTTTCTAAAACTGTCTTTAAACTGTGCCACCCTTTCACTCTCATTCCCCTCTCTCCATGTGAGGTCTGTTATTATTAGCCGGGGCTGAGCCTCGGTCTGTGTACTGTTTCTATGACTGCGGTACAGTGTATATGAAACACATGTCCTCCACACTTCAGCCTCACAGCCTCACAGGGAGGTGGCAGGTTCAGTCAACCTGGAGTTCAGTCACAACATGAGAGCTAGCCTCTCCTGGGCAGGACAGTAAAAATGAAGCTCAATTGTTCTGAACAAACACCCCTGTGCTTATGCTCATGAAACAATGAATGGCATGACCTGCAGACTTGATCCCGTAACTGGGTTTACAGTCGCATAGTCTGGAATGGTGATAGGCCATGGAGGAGAGGTAACTGGGTTTATGGGATAGTATATATTGGAGGATAGACATTCTATTCTATACTAGACATTCTAATACCTAATGGATTACAGGTTGCACAGAGTTTATCATTAGTCTCTGGAGTAGTAATTTGTTTATAATTGTGTGTGAAGTTGTCTGAATGATTTAGTCTGAATAAATATAACCTGCAGACTGTGTCTGAGTTGGATGGGAGCTTTCTGAAGCTTGTTGAAATCAAGTAAATGCCATGCATGCAGTTGAGTATTAGGTGCTAATCCAAGTCGCGATTATGACTACAGCCACAGTTCAGTTTCCTCATTTTCCCACCTATGGCATGGCAGAGAGGTGGAGTGCCAGACGGCCATCTTGGCTCTCTGGTGTCTCGGGTCTGGCATCTCATGTTTCTGCCACTGCTGGCCGAGGTGGAAACGGAGCCCCTCGGAATCCACTGGGGTTCGGTCATTAAAACTAAGCAAGAAGGGGGGAGGTTGGAGGGGGAAATCAGGAATGTTGAGGGGCTATGATGCTATGCTGAAGATGAAGGCCCAGGTGCTGACAGAGGCTGAAACTCACACTGAATGATGGGTTGTTGGAATGTTTGACATTCGGACTGTGAGGCAGTCGGTGGCGTTCTTGCGATGCCAGACAGATGCCCCCCCCACCCCCGCTCATGCACACACACACAGGCACACACACACACACAAACACGCACGCACACACACACACAAACACGCACGCGCACACACACACACACACATAAACACACACACACACACAGTGTAATGCTGTGTTTACAGTACATGGAAGGAGACACAAAGCAGAGAGGCTTCGTGGGATCCGTTAGACCTTTTAGTGCCTCTAATGCTAGCATCTGCACAGAACAACTACCCATAGAGAGACAGCCAAGCACAGGTCTACCTCATGTCCTTATAAGGACATCTTATCATGCTTGTGGTGGATTTGCTGTTTTATGTTCCTTAGTGGTGAGCCAGCCTTGCCGCCTCTGTCTTTTATGTCCCTGTGAGAGAAGCTTGTTAAGCCCCCCCCCTCTCTGTCTCTCATGCCTCCTCTTCTCCTCTTCTCCTCTTCTCCTGCTGATTTGGGTGGCTGCCACTGCCTCTACCCCTATGTGGTCAGTAGGTCAGTGCAGCAAGGGCATGTTTTTATTATTTCAGTCCATTGCATCTCTCTCTGTCTCTATCTGTCTCTCTCTCTCTCAGACACACACACACACACACACACACTTGAGCAGTTTTGGACTGGCCAACAGGACAGGGGGAGGTCAGGATTTCTAGGGACTGCCTTTTCATTCTAGGCATGCAATTTTATGACTCCCTCACAGTTGATAATATTCTCAGTCTGTTCTGCCTTGCATTCAAGGCTGTCATTGCCACTGCTGGACATAGCCTCCACCCTGGTCACCTATTCTGGAGGAAAAAAACAGGATTCTTTCCCCTCAGCTGTAGTTGTTTGTTGGATGATTGGCATTTGGAGAAAGAAGAATGCTGTTCCCTGCCTAAAAGAACAGTTTTTTTTTTTTTTGGCCCCATCTTTCATCACTGGTAGGCTGCATCCCCCAGGGATGAGCAGCCAGCCAGCCAGGCAGGCAGACAGGTCGCTGTCCTCCGGATCTCTGGGAAAGCACTGGCCACAGGTACAGATGACAGGCTCAAACTGGGCTAGGCAAGCTTTTATTGATGGGGGGAAAAGGTTTGCTGACATGTGGGAGCCTGGATTAATGCATGCTTGAGACAGTGTGTGTCTTTCTATGTGTTTTCTCCTCTCTCTCTCTCTCTCTCTCTCTCTTTCTTTCTTTCTTTCTTTCCTTCTTTCTTTCTTTCTTTTATCATCTTGTATCTCTCTGTCTTCACATTATTGAAGCAACACTTCTCCCACACACAGACATTTCTATGCCAGCAGGCAAAATCTGTCGCTGTAATATATTAGTTTTCTGTGACTGAGCGCATTTGACAGTGACAGAGAGACAGTCAGACACTTGTGAATATGAGTGTATGTGTGATAAAGGAGAGAATGTGAGGGAGAGATAGAGAGAGAGAGAGAGAGAAAGAGAGAGGGAAACACAGAGAAAGGGTGTAATACTGAGAACGCAGGTGTTGTCTGCACCCTGTTGCATTCATATTTAATCAGTCTGGTTTGATCTTTGAGGCATGTTCTCTAGACCTGGGCAACAAGAGTCTTTCTATTGCCAGAGGTTTCACACTGCACACATCATGTGTGCACACATCATGAATCTCAGTGCATGAGTGTGTGTGTGTGTGTGTGTAAATGTGTTCTCGGCAGACTCCATTTTTATGTATGGATGGGTGTGTGTCCTCCACTGTTGCTGCTGCCCCCTGAATGTTGAGGGAGGTGGTGCAGATGTGCTTGCTGGAAGGTGGCATAAATATGATGAGAGCGTTAGGTTTCATCAGCTCATGTCCTCAGTGGCCCTAGATTTCAGTTCTCAGTAGGACTCAGTCCCCAGGGCCATCTGATGACATGTGGAGGAAGGTGTGTGTGTGTGTGTGCATAATAAGTGTGGTCTCTATTGTGTGTATGTGGGGGAAATGTGCATAAATGTGTTGTGTCTTGTGTATGTACATATCAGC
>JAIFZK010000020.1:9120000-9255000 GCA_027481765.1 Tenualosa thibaudeaui | reverse complement strand
TAAAACTTATAAAAGGCACTTTTGGGGGGTGGAGTGGGGTGTGTGTGTGTGTGTGGGAGGGAGGGAGGGGTGTTGATAGAACAGAAAGGGCCACCACCATTCTGCCGACTGGCTGCTGTGTCTGTGCTACTAAAGCTAACCAATAGACAAACCTAGACAGTGAGAGAGAGAGATTGTGAAGGAGGGGAGGAGTGGGGCCAGAGTCAAGAGTGGTTAAGAGTGACCACTGGATTTCTATAAAAACCCTGAGAATGTCCTGAGGAATCTGTGTGTGTTAATGCAAGGGACCCAAAAAGTGCTTCACAGAACATGAAGAACATATTAACACACACACACGCACACACACACACACACACACAGGCAAACATGCAAACACACATTGGTCTCCCTTCAAATTTGATGTTGGTGTTGGTGATGGTATCGTGCCAGTTTTGCTGTCGTCTTTTACTGTGAGTGGCAGCCGTCTGCTCAAGTAGCACTTATTAAATTCTATAAACTACTGTACAGAAAAGGAAATGGGACTTAAAAGTGCACAAGTTATGTATGAAAGAATCAGTGTAATGACAGATATGAAATATAACATGATGCACTACTAATTCAATGTAACAAGGTCTATGAATAAATCTTTTCTTTATTTCCATATCAGTCTATGTAAATACAAAGAAAATTTGCTCTGAAAGGATAGTATGCAAGAATAGGCTTTATGGTGCTTTTAAAGGATGGTCTCCTTAACGGGAATACCCTGTCTTTCTTACATCTGTTAACTGTTACTGAAAGTTTTTCACAAGAGATAGGCAGGATTATAAAGGTCCGTTTAAAAAGGCGGCCACTTAACCTCTTTTGTCTAATTTATATTTGCATACATTTGTCTTAGATCAGCAGTTTCTTTTCAGATCTTCTTGATTATCAACATGTCTTCAGATAATAAAACAATGTAATTTTGTAAACAGGAAACGTATCTTGTTAAATTGAAAAAAATTGAAAGGTTTTTAAAAAAAAATCCATGTTCAGTTCTTCATCACTGATTAAAACAACTAATGGTGAACTGCTTCTGTTTGAAAATGAAAGGGCAAAAAATAAAAGCAAAAGTTTATCTTGATGTTTTTGTAACACTAATTTCATGGTATATCCCCCTAAATCACACTGTATTTTAATTAAAGAAACAACCTGCTTGAAATAGTTATTCTGTAGTTATTATAGTTATTCTGACAAATTTGCTTTTGTCAATTCTGCTCAAAACTTCCATAACTGTGCAAAGAAGAACAGCTGAGGATGAACTGACATCTCTTTTTATGTCAAGCAATAGGATAAATGTGCTTAGCCATGAACCTTCAAACATTTCATGGCAGAGTCCAGTCATATGCATCAAAACCTCCTGATCTGTAATTCAAGCAACAATGAATTTCACTGATATTTTCTAACCCTCCCACCAATCCCTATAAGGTCCCAGCAGATTCTTTAAAAAGTCTTAAAATGCCTTAAATTTTTGGAATGGCATATTTGACATTGAGTCAAATTACTTTTTTTTGTTCAGTTATTTAGACTTACCATCCTATACACAAAAGTATTGTTGACTACAGGTTATGCATTTTAATATTAAAGTGTTGGTACACTGGTACACTGTGGTACACTAAAAACGCAGTATATTTTCAGTGCCCCAGTCACTTTTGTCATTGTCTTTTCCATCAGAGGTCTTAACAAAAGGCTTGAAAGTCCTTGAATTTGTATTTTAAAAATGTGCTGATACCACATACACTGGCCAGATATATTGACAAAGAAAATTTCCCATGGACTGGAGTGCTACAGTGAGTGGAGTGATATGGTAGATGGGGCTAGTAACTTGATACACTTTTTGGCTTTGATGGGCCACCAGCCAACAAAGGCTGTGTCCCATTAGATTTTAGTCCCTACATTATGGCTTGTACACAAATGCTAGTGATTGCTTTAAAAATAAGATTCATTGCACACGTTTGCATCTTCCTTGTAAATTATTGTACGTCATTGTCTAAAAATGACAGTAAGAACTGAATTCAACCGAGGTCATTAGAGCAGAGAAAGGGTTGTTTTATTTCCCTGGATTTCATCATTTTTTATCACTTGAGTTGTTCTCTGAACACCCCAACAATTACATTTAATGGTTCTCATCTGATTTTTGTGGGAAAGAACAACCGTGAAATAAATTTATCTCCGAAGGCAATGTGTGTCATTTGGCAAGATCGTGTGCATATTCAGATTCTGTGGCTTATTTGAAAAATTCATCCTACTTGCCCGTGGTCCTGACACTCAATCCCAGGTGATAACTGGTTTGCAAAATGCTTTGACAAAATGCTCATCTCACCATAAGCGTTATAAGACTGGAGGCAAGTTTTTTCTAGCCTACACCTTAATGTGTGGCGCTAAAACACTTTATATGAATAATTTACCTGCTGAAGAACACACTCATGGCTGACATTTGGTATGAGTTTGTAGTGAAACAACATCAGGATCTATTATGTTTGGCATTGTCTGAAATTTCACATTTGTATTCTATGAAATCAGAAAAGAATATACAAAATATAACTCAACCAGCCAATCAACCAACCAGTGGTGGTAACCAACCAAGCAAAAACCACCCACATCCTAAAGCCATACACTGATGTCTCAAAACAATGTGGACAACCTGATCAACACTCCAAATAACCTAATTCTTTAGGTTATCACATCATCGCTCTCATCACGTCCCGAAACAATACATTTGTTAGAGTGAACAAAGGGTACAGCATTTCCCCCAAAACACACACACCTCTCTCTCTCCCTCTCTCTCTCTTTCCCTCTGTGTGTATGAGCGTGCAGACAAACAGAGGAAATTAAGCCGGAGAGGCCACTGAGTTATCTGAGAAGGTTGTGGCTTTGAGAGGTGGCTCACATGCCTCTGAGGCTGGCCATTGTACTGAGCATGCCTGAGCAAATGCCGCGCAGGGAGACCTGCAGGAAAATATGAACAGCAACAACAGCACACTTTAATGCTACCTGCAGATCTAAAATAGTTGGATGTGTTACAGGCTGTTCAGTAAAATACAGGCTGGAGTAAAATAACACATTTTGGTGTGTGAAAATCCTGCTGGTGTGTATGTGTGTGAGTGTGTGTGTGTGTGTGTGTGTGTGTGTGTGTGTGTGTGTGTGTGTGTTGGGGTGTTAGTCAAAATTCTGAGAGAACTGACAAAATTGCTCATTTGTTGCCACTGGTTATGACATTATTATTCACTCTGAACAGAAAAAGGGGGAAAAAAGAGACACACAAAGGATGCACTTTGAGATGAAAATGATTTTGACAGCAAATGAAAACTACAGTAACCTTGGCAACTGTCACCAAGGCACTGCTGCCTCTGGGGATGAATATTAACTCTGAATCAATGCCAGGGGAGAGCAATCAATTGCCTGCAACAAGGCCACAGACCAAAATGACTGGGGGCCTAGACTGGACATAGTCTTATTCATCTCTGCCTAAAACACTGTCAGATGTACATACAATTGACAGGAAACCGTGTGCACTGTGCATACATACCTGAATAGACAAATAAAATAAATAGCCATTGGTGGTGAGCCACTGGTACAGTGATGGTTCACTGTAATACACACTGTATTAATTCTTTGTTCCTAAGGCAGAGTTTCAGGCTTTTATTTATTTATTTTTTAAAATACTTGTATTGAACTTTAATTAAAGGCTTTAATTTTTTTTACATTTTTTAATTTTTAAACTTTTGGAGCCATTAATGATTTTTTTGTGAGCCAGAGTTGACCGATAACTTACAGCATCAAGCCTAAATCAGAGTTTAAGGTTAATACGTTACAGTTATATGGATATTGAAAATAGCCCAGATGTCATTAGAGGTTCACTAGCAAGATTATTGCCTTATAAGGGTGAGAATGTAAGCCTGAAGACATAATTCACTTGAACAAAGATTTTATTCAGCACAGCAAGCATCGATTTGGTTGCATATGCATAGTTTCATATAGGCTACATGGATGTAATGAACAGGGCTGAGAGTGAAAAAAACCTCCTGAGTCTGAAGTTCCTTCCGTGACCGTGAGGTGGGCAGGGGTGCGTATCTGCCACTTTTAACTCATAAATTCTGTTATATTCGAAAATGACCCTTTTAACCTTGGATGCACCGATTAACAAAACTGTTGGATCGGTTGTCGTAAAAAATTAGCTACACCATAGGCCGCTCCACTCCTTTTGACGTATGACCATGACAACAACAACGAAAGCAAGAACTCCGTCTACGCTAGGCTACCGTGGATGAATACTGCATGTAGACTGCAAAGGATTGACAAGCTTCAGCTATGCTATGTACAGATGTTAGGTGTAGATGTATGAAAACACAGATATTATAAGTGCTACTTGTAAAATTACAAAGATACGGGCTATGAAATTAAGGTAGTTTAGGCTACTATAGGTTTAAATGAACAAGCTGTTTACACTTGGATCCAGTTAGCATATCATACAGTATATCCAACTATCTCACTTTGTGTCTGCTTGTCAGTCCTGTTTGAGCAGCCTAACTTCACTTACCAAAATCATTATTAAAAAACGTTGCACACATCTGTTATATCAGTCCTGTAAGAGCAGCCTAACTTTTCTCACCAAAACGTGAGTATTAAAAAGTGTTGCACATATCTGTTATAATCCAATAAAGATTTTCCTCAAGTTAAGTTTGTGAGTATTTATTTTCACTGAAGTCATAGAAAACATAATCAAGTGCATTCATCTACAGCACTACACCACAAGCACCTTGAATAGAAACAAAGTTACACCATACATTTCAGTCACTTAGAGCCTGTGGAAGCATATATTTTTAAATGATGTAGTGTAAATAACATGCAGTTGGAAAACAAATTCATAAAATATGAATTATATTCACACACACAAAGAGAGAGAGAGAGAGAGAGAGACTCCCTCTTCCACACACACCCTCTTCATACAGTGCATTACGGGTATTGGAAACATTCAACAGCACATGCCTCAACTGTTGGATCTGATTCAGTCTGTTTTGCAAAGACCCAAGGGAACACCCCCACCCCCCTCCCCATTTCGGATTGGCTAGAAGTGGGTGGTTGAGAATGAACAGTGCACCTTTGTTAGATCCAGAGAAAAATGTCTGGGTGAACCCAATCCCCCCCCATTCACACTAGTGGACCTGAATACAGTCAGCCCTGAATAATCATGACCATTCATTTTAAGGCCTATCAATTGCCAAACAGCGTAGGACGCGTTTATCTTTGAGCACAGATTGCACAACGTGGACGCTTTAAAAAAGTTGAAACTGCATTGGAAAGCTCCTATTTCTGAGTTTCAAGCCGTGCTAAGGAGGTAAACCTAGCAAATTTTTGAGGAAGTGTGTAATCTCTTTAAAAATGAACCGTTTCTGCATTCACATCGGTGGCCAGTGTCCATGTCGATGTGCAGTATTTCAGAGTCCCATCCAAATCCTTCTCAGGTCTTAAGCCAGTGCCTGAAATAACATGCATCGAGGGTGTGGAATCTCACTGACAAGTCAGGGTTGAGGGTTTAGATGGCATAATCTGCATCTGAGAGAGCATACTTAATGAGTCTTAGATATGCCCGTGACCCAGCTGGTGACTCAGAAGGGGGGAGGGGGGAGAGAGAAAGAGAGAGAGAGAGAGAGAGAGAGAGAAAGTGTGAGTGGGTGAGTGAGAAAGAAAAGGAAGAGAGAAGAGAGAAGAGTCCAGCCATTGCTAAGAAATACCAACATGGATCACTTGAACATAAATTCCAGGAGGAAGATGAAAATATTGAAAACTTCTTTATCTCAGCAATACACAGTATTTCCCGTTATTTTCAAAAATTACACTAGCAGATATTCAGTTTCATATACACATTTTTAATGATAAATCACCACAGTATGAGATTGTTTACACTGGTCAACGCAATACTATGCACATCATCAACACCCAAAGTGCTGGAGTGACTTCCTTCTGCTCGACAGTGAGCTCAATTCATATCTGCTATTTACAGTCAGGCAAGAGTTTTACATTGCAACCCCATAGTCCACTGATATGCACTCTCCCTTTTAAATTAATACAACTCAACTGATTAGGATCAAATCTTTCAAGTAGCAAAGATACATTTTCAACGTGATACAGACAAAATGAGAGCGTGAAAGGAAGAGAGAAAAAAAGAGAGAAAAAACAAACATCACACAGCAAAGAGTAAGACATTCAGATGTGCTGCAATAAAGCAAGTACACTTAAAACCTCAGACATCGCTTCAATCTTTTAGCAAAGACACTCAGAACCTTTGCAAAATATTTCAACCCTGTCTGAAACGATCTGTCAGCTTGTCCAGTGATATGTGGTCACATGAGAAAAAAAAAGCCCTCACCACCAAAAACAAAGAGGACAGAGTTCATAGAGTTAATATGATCTAGAACCAAATATCATCCAAGTAAGGTCCTCAAATCAAGAACATGAATGCCTGGAATGCTAAAAGCAGTGTTTTTTTTTTTTTAATAAAAAGAGACAGTGCTCCACAAAATCTATTTCTTCAATTTCACTTCACATTCATTCATTAATTTTATTTGTATAAAGTCACACTCAATCTTATCTGTCTATCTTCTAGACAGTCCCACTGCCCTCCTGCTCAGGCCAGTGGGAACACGCTGACACTGATGTGTGTTGACGAGCGAAGCTGTGCTGCAGAAGACTGCAACACAATGAAATGGAGCTTTGACAAGAGCAAATGTCAGGTCACCACAATATTATGGCAAACAGTAGGCTAAGAGGGGGAGACAGACAGGCTGCGATGATGAAGAATCCTGACTCCTGACCACCTAATCCCGGTTCCTCTCTCAGCCTGAGAAATGGCTGGGAAACTCATGATAAAAAACACCACACGGCAAAGAGCAAGAAACAATGTGTGTATAGGAATCTTTCATAAGCATAGGGAATATTTCAGCCAGGATCTCAAAAGATAAGAAGTGAACACACCCTTCCACCCACCAAAAAACAACAACAACAAAAAAAAAACAACGCATGGCAGGAACTCAGCAACAGAACAGACACACGAATGAATGAATAAATAAATAAATACAGGTGGATGCTGGGGAACTAGTTTGATCTTCACAACCTCACTCCTTTCTTCCAGCACATGGGGCAAGAGAGGAAAAGTCAGGAAAGATGGAGAGGGTGGGAAAGAGGGGGCCGTTCTGCCCACCTTCCGCATTCATCCAGTGTTGGCTACCCTTGTGCGTCTGTGTTTCCGTGGTAGCAGCAAAGGTCATCGCCATGGCGATGCCCTCCTCAGAGCAGATCGGGCAGGATTAGCCCAGGCGGTTTGGGCTCCACACAGTTGATCCAGAAGTTGGCACAGCTGGCATGGTACTGGTGCCCGCCGTACGTGAGCTTGAAGTTGTCCGTCTCCGAGTTGAAGGCCTGCAGGGCAGGGCACAGGACAGTGATTTGAGAGCAGGGGAACAGAGGTACAGATTAAAAGGTCTAATTTCAATGATGGGCAGAGTGCTTTAGCAAACAGACACTTTGCTTCTCACTTTGCCAGTCATTTAAATTGGCCCTGGGAATAAAATGTAAAAAACACTTCTGACATAATGGATATAACCAAACAAAAGACATTATAAAAATCATAAAGAAATTATGTTCTATTTAATAAAATGATTATAAAAAAGTGTTTTTCTTCTACAGTACATTGTCTGACAAGTTTGGGCTTGAGTTCAGTGGCAACAGCATAGAAGAATTTACATTTCAATCATTTATTAGTCATGTTAGTATTACTTAAGTAAGCAAAGCACTAAAATGCATACTTCAAAGTCAGACCAAGTTTACTATGAAGGGAGTTTGCTATAGTGTGTCTTTCGCTAACTGGAGAAGTTCTAGGGAGGCACTATGAACAGGAGGAGAAGAGTGAGCAAGGCAGGAAGAGTGAGACTCTTGTTGGCTGTGTGAAAGATTATTGGTTGGAGACAGAGTGAGGCCTCTGTGTTCCCCTGACCCATTTTCCATGGGATGAATGTAGGATGAAATGCTCCCACGTAAAACATCTATTTTCAGCTGGCATTACAACAATGTGTATGTGTGTGTGTATGAAAGAGAGAGAGAGAGAGGGAGAGGCAGAGATAAAGAAGGATGGTGTGTGTGTGTGTATTTATATATGACAGGAAAAGATATACATTTGTGTCTATGCGTGTATAAGAGAGATGGACCTAAAAGATTGTGTGTATATGTGTGTGTGTGTCTGTGTGTGTGTGTGTGTGTGTGCAGGAGAGATGGAGAGCATGCGTTGCGCATCGATTTGAAGAGGCACAGCTGTGGTCCTGGGTATGAGATGAGAAGATGATAATATGTGGCATGCTGCTTCCCTGGTGAAATATCAGAGCTGACGCAGAGAGGAGATACTGATGGATATATAGAGCGTACGGGAGGGATGGAGGGAGAGAGGGAGAGAGAGAGAGAGCAAGGGAGGGAGAGAAAAAAAGGGGGTAAAGAGAACCAGAGATGAGAGCAACAGGGAAATGAGAAAAGACAGACTGAATTGAGAGGACAGAAAGAGGGAAAGAGAAGGCACAGCGATGATGCTGAACAGAGAGAGAGAGAGGGAGGGAGGGAGAGAGAGAGGAGGAGGAAAGAAATAGGGATAAGTGAAGAGAGAGAGATGTGACTCATGTGGTGAATCATGTCCACCCACACACCAAGACAAAACAGCAAGGATGTGTGAGCATTCTCTTTCTCTCTCTCTCTCTCACACACACACACTCACTCAATCTCTCACAAACACACACATACACTCTCTCTCTCTCACACACACATACACACTCTCTCTCTCTCTTTCACAAAATTCTTCCTCCATGGTCTTTCTTTCTTCCTCTGTACCTCACACTCAGTCCTATGGTAATACGTACACATCAAATTATGTTCAATAATATCAGCTGCATGCAATGACACAGCTCAGGGCTCGTTCAGCCATGCTCAATGACCCCGTGGTGTTGACACACACACACACACATACAAAAAAGGTTGTTCTCTTGCTTGCTTGCTTTCTCACACAGAAACATGAACGCACACACACACAGACATCCATAGATATAGATACACAAATACACAAACACACACACACAAGCACAGGTCTTCTGCACACTCAGCCTATTCCATTTCTCAGCTCAGTACTCTCAAATGAAATGAGCACACTGTGTGTGTGCTGTGTACGTACACACACACACACACACACACTCCCTCTCTGCTTCACAGCTGTTTGTCTCCCCCCCCAATCCCATTCACACTCACACACGGGTCCATCAGTGCTGTGTTTCAGTGGTGCAGCGTAATGCTCCTGAGAAATCTGGGCAAGGTGTGCACATCTGCCTGCAGGTGAGTGTGAACAGATGGACCTGAAGTCCTTCGGTACACAGACAGTATGGATGAGGATGCATTTATTCTTGTGTGTGAGAAAGAGTGTATTTATTGCTTGTGTTAATGGATAGTTAATGGAGCCCTGTTCATATTTAATGGAGCTTTGTTTATATTTACATACTATGTGTTTCTCTCTCTCTGCGTGTGTGTATATGTGTGTGTGTGTGTGTGTGTGTGTGTGTGTGTGTGTGTATATGTGTATGTGTGTGGGTGCATGAGTTAAAGAGAGAGAAGGAGCACTTCAGTGTGAGTTAGTACTGCAGGTACAGGCTGAGAGTATGTGAGGGCAGGTGGTGTGCAGCAACAGCAGCACCTTAGAGGTCAGACCCATACTGACCTCACTAACATGGCCGCCAAACTATGGCCAGCAGACCCAGCACTAAGCAGCAAAGCCTATAGCTGGAAACACACGGAGGACAGGGTGGAGACAGGGTGAAGAGAGAGAAAGAGGAAAATAAAGAAGGGAATAACAAAAAGAAGAAAGTAAAGAGAAGAGGAGAAAGAAACAGGGAGGATTGTGAAGAGACAGACACCTAGGGGGTATACTACGAAGCCAGGTGACTAGCTAAACTGGGTAACTTCTGGAGTAACCTCTGATCTATCTGTCTCTTCAGAAACAACTGATGCTCAATGGAGGGTTCTTTTAGGGATCAGTTGTAACTCCCAAAGCTACCCGGGTTGACCAGTAACCTTGCTTAGTAGTACAGGCCCCAGATCAGAGCATGTGAGCGGAGCTGAGCGGTGAGAAATCCCGCTTCCCGCTCAGAATGTGCTTCCTCTGCCCGCTCATTTGTGCAAATCCGGACCAGACCGCTCCGCTCCACGGTTGGACCAAATTCTGTCCACATGCGGGTTTCACACTCGTGGTGCGGGCTTGATTCCTTAGGGACTGCATACAAGGCTACCAACAACTGGCAGCAATGTAACGGCAATGTGCAGTGTTTTCATGCAAAAAAAGTGAATAAATATAAAATAAAATAAAAGAGAGACTGTAGCCTCCTTGCATATGAGAGAGAGTGAATAAATTCCACTAGCTCCGCTCCCTGCTCAGACCATCAGACAGACAGACAGACAGACAGACAGCTAGCTAGACAGGATTTCTGCAGCATATGTTAAGTTAGAGGAAAAAGAGTTGTGGGTAGGGGGAGAGATTATCAGATATTTACCCTCAAGCGCTTGTCATTGTCTTTTGCCATTGCCTGCACAAACAGTAGCACAAACAGCATCAGCGTCATGTGGCCCCATGCAGGGACTGGATGAAAACAGTCTTTTAAAACGCTGAGGTGGAACTGACGCAAACAGAGATGTGAGCAGTGTGACAGCAAATCCTCCAAAGCCGGTGTATGTCACCCAGAGTATGTGAGAGAATTTTAGAATGTGTCGTGCGCCCTCAACCCCCCTCTTCAGCCCAAAAACACACGCACATACATACGTTCACACACGCCCTTTTATGCCCTTCCCTCTCTCATCAGCTCATATCAAGAATGAGCAGAAGTGATACAGCGACTGAACAACATGTGACTCTCTGCACACACGTGCGCACACCAGACAGACACACACACACAGTGCAGTCTGGCTTCCACAGCAACTCAGAATAAAAGAAGCTGCTGTAAGTTCAGGTCATTAATATGTCTGGTTCGGATTACCATGGGACAATTGGGCAATTCCGAGCAGTGTAGACACTGCCTACTCTTGAAAGTAGCTAAAGGTGAGAGATAGAGAGAGAGAGACAGAAAAAGAAAGAGAGAGAGAGAGAGAGAAGGATAACATTCATTTCTGTATGTCAGACAACCAGGCCTCTTGTGGTCTTAGGGGTCAGAATGGACTTTCAGCTCATATCACACAACACACCGCCACCCCCCTCATCCAAACCACACATACACAAAAAAAGACACCTAGGCAAGCTCAGGCAGTGCTCTTCTATCTAGACCTAAACTCACCAGAGACACACATGCGTCTCTGAAGCACACTGATTGAACAGATTGCGCCTTTTTTTTTTTTGCTGATTGCACCTTCTGACTGATTGCCCTTCTCTCTGTCGTTGTGATTCTCCTTAGGTGAAATTTACCATTCTTCACACAGAGCTGTCAGAGACACCAGCAGTGTGCAGTGTGTGCGCTGAGGATGTCACATTTCAGATTCAGGGAGGAAATAAAGGACTGATTTCACTTGCTTTACTGAGCTATAACATGCTTTGAATTATCAACACAGAGAAGAGAGAGAAAGAGAGAAAGAGCGAGCAAAGACAACAGAGCAGCATGAACTACTGTTATCCTTAAAAACAACAAAATGACTATTGTCCTCAGATGTAGAGGACATCACATTCTGGATTCAGGGAGAAAAAAAGTACTTATTTAACTCCCTTTGTAAAATCCTTTAAAGAATTATCAATGCAGTGAACAGGGACAGCGCAAATAATACCAGACATGTTTGACTGGCTGTTATCCTTAAAAACAACTAATAATTTTGTTATGTTGATTATAGCACACTTTAAGGACCTATCAATGCAGAGACACAGGAAGAGCATAGATAACAGGCCAGTGTTAGTCTGATACTTAAAAACGACAATATTTCCAATTTATTTCCAGTGAGTCTGGTGTCGGACACGCCGCAGACTGGACGCCTATTAATGCCGCAGACTATAACGCCTATTAATCTGTGGCTGCCTGCGTATGAGTGTGTGAGGTGTGGGGGTTTGTTGGGCCCCTCTCTGCATTTGTGTGTGTGTGTGTGTTTCTTTCTGCCCCAAAGACTGATGCCCCTGGCACATCTGCTCCCATCAAAATGCCACAAGACAGTCAGACCAACAGACACAGACAGACAGACTGTCTGTTTGTCTCACTGTCTGGTCTAGGGGAGAGGTAGAGCAACCGACGGGGCAAAAGGGGAGAGGTTGAAGAGATGTATGGATGATGTCAAACAGTCTGAGATGGGGCTCCTTGTGGTCTCATATATGGTTTGCCCCTGGGGAGAGCAGGAAGGAAGTGTGTGTTACAAAAAGTAATGATAACCCAAGTGTGAGACTGTAAGGTGATACCTGATCCAAGCTTGCAATTTGAGAGCTCTTCTCCCGCTAGGCTTTTTTTTTTTTTAAGAGAAGAGGAATACTACACAGCCACAGAAACAAATCCACACCAAGAAGAAATCAAGTACCCATGGTGTGTAGCAAATGAGTGAGACACACAGAGAAAGCGAGAGAGAGAGAGGGAGAGAGAGGAAAAAAGAAATGCAGAGTGTGATTGAAAGTGAAAGAGAGTAAACACCGTGGTGCGTGTGCATTGTCGCTGATCATGTGGTGAAAAGCCAGGAGCCCCAAATCCACCGCCAACCATTTTCCTCTGATTTCCCAGGTCCCCATGACAACCCAGAGTGGTGACAAAGTGACCCATCGCACATTCCTCAAAGGTGTTACCTGTGCTGCGAGCTATCAGTCACGGCTGAGATAAGCCTCGGGGCCTAAATCTAACACCTAAGCCACTTGTACACGGTGATACCTTCCCCTCTGCCGTTGGAGAGCAACAACGACCGCCATCTTTCACCACGCCGTCACATCACACAAATTGAAGGGATAATTCCCCTCCATTGATCTCTTCTACGAGTGACCTTAAAGTAGACGAAATTGGGCACTGTCGCCCTGACCAGGCAGCGAGGATTTGTTCGTTTTTTTTTTTCTTCCTTTTTTCCATCTTATTTTTGAAAGGAGCTGAATCGATCAACTCAGCGTGGCACAGTCTCGCTTAGAGCACATGTTGTACCAGAAGCTGAAAGGTCAGGGTAATGGCATGTTTCTGTGTGATGGCTAAATAGGATTTGGCACGTGCTAACACTACATGATTCGCTGATGTCCAGCGCAGTCAGAGTGCATGAGGCTGACCTGCAGGCTACTGAAAGTTTCTGGAGACATCTGCCCAAAGCAGAGCTCAGGACAAATGTGCCTGGTGAATACACATTTACCTGGATTTCGGCCGTTTTTAGAGTTAGTTACCCACATGACTTATTTATACACCACTCTCTTACATAACATCTCTTGTTTGCAACAGCTCCTCTGATCATTTTTGGACCTTCACTGGGATAAAAGACTAACGCGTCAGGGTGCGAGAGGAAAGGCAATGGGTCACTTGGCCACACCTGGTCCAACCCATAGCTCCATACAACCCCAGTAAACCCCCAGCCCCCTCCAACCCCACCCTTATCATACTCTCTTAAACAGGCGTCCAAAGGTGCTGCTTTCTTCTTTCTTCTGTAAAGGTGAGGAGATCAGAGTTCAAAGGGCAATTGTTAACCTCGTTAGACTTCTCAGTGATGAACAAATGAATTTCTGGCATCTCTGTATAACAAGTGCATAAAAGGATCTTGCATTCAAAATCATGGAAATGCTGCTGCAAGACTTGACAAGCCTCCGCTCACTTTTGGGACTGGTGCGTTATTTTTAGCACAGAGAGCTGTTTGTGATCAGCAGGCTTGTCAATTTGGGCTGCAATTCCATACTGTGGGTGTGAGTGAGAGGTGTAGGTGTGTGTGTTTGTGTGAGTGGTGGTCACGTGTGGCCACTATGTATTTTGGGTTTCATTATCTCCTTATAGACTTAAAAAGTCAGGCTTTATGTTTCAGCAATATTACCACTTTACAATTACTTTATTTTCATATCCATATTTAATTGATGAGCATCTTGAAATGTCAGCAGGGAGTGTATTCAGAGTGGTGTAAACTGTCCAAGTGTGTGTGTGTGTGAGAGAGAGAGAGAGAGAGAGAGAGAGTGTGAGTGTGTGCATGTGGGTTTGAGAGAGAGATTGTACAGACCTTGCTGCGGGAGTCCACATTGAGCAGGCAAACTCCACAGGCCAGCTCCTTGGCATTCTTGATGCTGGGGCGCAGAATACAAGAGGAGAAGTCCAGGGAGCTCTCATCAGGCTGGAAACACACACGCGCACGCACACACGCACAGGCACCCACACACACACAAACGCGCACACGCACACACACACACACACATTTCATTTTTTTTCTTCCCAAAAAGCGGGGTTCAATTAAAATAGGCTTGCAGCCTGTTATCTCAGAGGAGCCACTGAGCCTGTTGACATTTTCCCTCTTCCTTCCATCGCGATCTTTTGATCTTTTCAGCCCTGTCCAATGTGAACAAGCAACCCACTGTGACGCGACATAAACACACACACACCGACACCCCCTCACTCACCCACCCACACAAACACACACAGACAGAGAATACCTGCTGTTCCAAAAACTGAATTTACAAGCTTACTCTTGTAGGGCCTCCTCTCTTCCCTTTGCCCTCTCTTCCTTTATTCTTTCTGAGCAATCCCTACACATTTCTCCCTTTGTACAGTTTTTCTCCACACCCTTTTATTCTTCTCTCTCTCTTTTGCTTGCTTGCTCTCTCTCTTAATCTGTCTCTTTCAGCATAGTTTCAATCTGAAAAAGGTTTCTGATTGAAAACAGTTTACTCTCTCTCGCTCTCTCTCCCTCCTCCCCTTCTTAAGAGTGGTGAGCAGAGCTCAGGAACCACACTGGGTACTTCTCAGCTGTGGCTGTAGCACCGTCAAGAGAAATGAACCTGTTGCTTCTTATCTCTGCCTGTGTGTGTGTGTGTGTGTGTGTGTGTGTGTGTGTGTCTGCATCTCTGATTGGGTAAGAGGAGACAGGATTGAGTTTTCACACATTATCAGCCACAAAACTAAACTAGAGAAGGAGCAGGAGCAGGAGGAGGAGGAGGTACGCTTTATCTGCAGAGAAACAGGCCTCATCTTCCTCCCTCCCTCCCTTTCTTTCTCCCTCTCTCTCTATTTCTTCCCTGATATTAAGTTTTTTTTTTCTTTTCAATCTATTTCCACACGCTCTCCTCCAACTGACGCTATCGGACTTGGAGCACGCAGACACAAACACAAACATGTAGTTAATATTAGCGTCTGGCATTTGGAAAGCAATATTCTGGCAGTGGTCTGGGTTGGGCGCTGCAGGTTGTGGAGGAGGAGGTGGAGGAGGAGGAGGAGGAGGTGGAGGAGATAAAGCAACTGCATCACTCTCTCTAACTCAGCATGGCCGTAAAGTGTGTGTCTACTTGTGTGTGTGTGTCTGTCTGCCTGTAGAAGATGGCAAGCTGCGTAGATCTCACACCTCTCACTACTGCTGCTGTGAGGCTCTCTTCCTCTCTCTCTCTCTGACACACACTCTCTCTCTCACACACACACACAGGCTGTTTTGCCATGATCACACTGAACCCATTGAACCCTGCTGTCATCTCTTGTGATCATATTCCACAGTGTTTGCTCCGTCTGGCCCTTGAGCCCCTATAGACTGGGCTGTGCTGTGCTGTGCTCTGCTGTACAAAACACCTTAACATATTGAGTGTGTTTCCCAAACATGACTCCTGCTTCAGTCAAGTTCAGGCATGTTAGGAGTGCAGAAATCTTTGTAGCTGTCTGTGGGTTAACATGCTTTATTAATGGCTGTTGTTGGCATCTGATGGCTAGTGTGTTTGGAATGCAATAGCAATGCTAAATGTGGTTGCTAGGGCTGGGCAAAACGATTCTTTTTTAAACTATTAATCTAGCGATAATTTTTTCGATGCATTGATTAATCTAATGATTTTTTCTCAATTAGATTCGATTTCGCTTCGATTCAACTATTGATTATTTCCCTATTAACTGACTAATATAGCAATTTATATATGCAAATTTAGATATCTGAATGAAAACCACTTAATTCCTTAACAATGTTTATTGCTCTTAAATTCAAAATTACAAAATAAAACTCATGAGTATACAAGTGTAAAATAATACATTCTGATTTACAAGGTAGCATGAAATAAAAAAAAAAAACTCTTTCTGAGCAATTGAAAGTATACAGTAACCAATGTAAAACTGGGGGCTTGAATACAGAAAGTGTTTTTCAAACAGAAATAAAATAAACTGTAAGATAGAAATGGCTTTTCATTCAAGTACGACAGCGATGCACCAGCACTTGAAGAGGCGCCATCAGGGAGCTAGTGCAGCTGACAAAACACCGCAAGTATTTTTTCCAACTCCCAACTTTATACTCGATGTTGGAGTAGGCAATAACTCGCTGATATTCTATCACAGAGTCGACAAATTACGGAATCACTTCCTCTTAAACTAAAGTATTCCCACACCTTCGACGAACGGGTGCGCTTTTTGCATTGTTAAAGCTTTGGGGAGTCATTCAGGTTGCTGCAACTTATCGGCGCCGCATCTTGTTTTGGGTCTGACGCATCAGCACGCATGTTTTGTGCCAAAGTATTTTTTGTGTCGACGTAATCGATGTTGACGCGTTGTCCCAGCCCTAGTGGTTGCTGAGTATCTAGCAAGTTGAGAGTGAAATGCTAAAGGGGCTTCTTTTGGCACCTCACAGTGCAAATGCTAACTAGGGTTGCTATCCGTATCTGAGGGTAAGTGTGTTGAGAGTTGCGGTGCTGAAGGGGAGGTTGTTGGTGTCCATGGGTTAGAGTGTCGGGGCGGCGAGATGCTAAAGGCTCTGTTCTGCTGGCATGTGTGGGTTAGCAGGCTGCAGGCTGGAGTGCATCTCTCCCTGCTGCCAAAGCGCCAGCCTGCCTGTGATGAGAGCTCAGCTCAGTCTCCAATGGCACAGCACGCAGCACTCAGCACTCAGCCTCCGAGTGACTCATCTGAAACTGTGTGCTGCTCTGAGTGGTGACAGCCAATGGGACATGTCACCTCAAAGTGTGTGAACTATGTACGGATATATGTGTGTATGGAAGCATGCACGGGGAAATGTATGTGTGTGTGTCTTTGTGTATGTCATATATGGACACAAATATGTGTGAAATTATCTTAAAAGTGCAGGTATTTCTGAGTTGTTGTATTTGCTGACTTGTTGTTGTATTTGCTGACTTGTAATGCCTGTGTGTGTGTGTGTTTGTGTGTGTGCAACTGAGGGAATTTGTGTCATATATGCATGTAAGATGAAGGTGAAATGGGTGCACGTATGTGAGTGAAAGAGTTTGATATCATAAGTCTCAGTATGAGTTTGAGAATAAACAGCATGATGGGAGACTGTGAAGATGTATGTGTGTATGTGTGTATGTGTGCATGTGTACGAGTGTGACCTTTCACCATGAGGCTAGCCAACAACAGAGGGCCTATAGGGTTGTTCCACATGCAGTTGATGCCCATTTGTGTGTGTGTGTGTGTGTATGTGTGTGTGTGTGTATGTGTGTTTGTGTGTGTGTGTGTGTAATCCCATACTGTGAGGTTGGCAAGTGACATAAAGCCCATGAGGTTGTTCCACACGCGGTTGATGTCCTTCATCAGCTCCTGAAGCTTCTCTGAGCACACAGCCGCGGCCTTGATGCCCAGCTCAACACGCTTAGTCACGCGGTACACCTCCACCACGCCTGCAAAGCAAACAAGCAAACAAACAAACACACAGAAACACAGGACACAACGTGAAATTTTAAATTAATGTAAGGTAAACTGAGAGGGTTTTAGCATCTAAAGCAACAGGGACTCAATGGAGTTGGGTGAACACACCCAGCTTCTTGTGTGGTTTATGCTGCCTTTGTTCCCCCAACATCACAAATTCAGCAATAAAATTTACAATGTGCACTTGTACAACACAAAAGTGAAGACATAAATGCAAAGCGGCGAAAAGGCACCATGAAAAATAAATGTCAACGAAACAAAAAACCATGCAGGCTTAACAAAAATAATAATAAAAAGAGTATCCAGTTAAATGCCAAAGCATGTCTACTGTGGCGAGAAAAGAGAATATTGCACCGTTCACCATATGGGTCTCTAGTGGGACTCTAAGCCAGACCAAACAAAACACGCTGTTAGGGTGAGAAGTGCTGGTGTGCACCAATGCATATCTGATGTGGATGGACAAGAGGCCGAGAGAAAAGAGAGATGGAGAGAGAAACAGAGAGAAAGAGAGAGGAGCCTGTTCCCCATTCATGTGCTGAGGTGCCAAATCTCTAATGGGCGTCCGCAACCAGGACAAACAAAACATCCATCAGGGCATAGCAATAATAACACCCACACCACGCCTGCTGTCAAAAACCTCCAGCTCAGTCCAGGAAACCATCATTACTTTTCGCCCACTCTTTCCCCTTTCATGACACCTGACTCCTCACTGGTGACTCAAACCCCAAAATAAAAACACCTGCCGTCAGCGGAGTGTCTGACTACGCTGTGTTTACCCATATCTGGAATAATATTAACACAGGCTCGTCTGATCTGAGAACAGAGTAGATGTGGCTCAGCTCACAGCTGAGAGATTATCTGGGGTTTACTGAGCCGATTTTCAGTCATGCTTGGCTGATAGAGACCCATCGATTGGCCAAGAGGTGTCAGTGTCAATGGCCATACTAGGTCTGCCTGCAGGACAGATGTGAGAGCTTACAATCCCAAAACTGAAGCTACTATCTGCTTACTTTACAGTGACATTCATTATTCTATACAAACAGTAGACTTTTTTTTTTTTTTCCTCAACGATGGTTAATATCTATGGCCACAACTAAACAAATGACTTCTCTTTTTCAGGGCATTTAAGGGCACCTGTTAAGAATGTGATTGCATTCAGGCACGCACGCTCATACACAGCACTCTTGAAGGGCACTTTTGAATTGGAACTGAATAAATAAAACCTCAACACTCCGGCACTGAACGTCCAAAATGAATTTGAATCAAATAAGCTCATGAGTTTTGGAGATATGACCGACAATCTCCTCCTCTTAAAGAGGCTCTCACTTATCAGTCTCCGTCATACTGATTTATGAGAACAAGCCGCCGACATCTGAACCCAGCGTCTCTCAGAGGAGAGAGACCCTTTTCCCAGTGTAGCGAAGAGGGAGATAAAATGCCCAGAAGCAAGTGAACTGCCCTGATGTGTTACTGAATGAAGAACATACAGCAGTTCTACTGGCCATTGGATCCCTGCCTTAACTGGGATGTTTCATGTGTGGTGTGGTGTGTGTGTGTGTATGTGTGTGTGTGTGTGTATCTGGCCGTGGCATCCAGGGTACTCCAAGCTATGGGACTGTGTGTGGTGTATGTGTGTGTGTGTGTGTGTGCGTGGTGTGGCATCCAAACCCAGTAGGTAAAAGATTTTGTAAGTGAGTGAGCATGTGTGAGTGAGTGTGTGTGGGAGTGTGGTTGTGGCATCCAAAACCAGCAGGCACTCCATGCTATGTGATTGTGTGTGTGTGTGTGTGTGTGTGTGTGTGTGTGTGTGTGTGTGTGTGTGTGTGTGTGTGTGAGAGTGTGAGTGTGACTGTGTGAGTGTGTGTGTGTATGTGTGTGCACATGGACTAACCCAGCAGGTCTTCCATGCTGTGCAACTTCATGTGTGTCTCTGTATGTGTGCATACGCCTACTAACCCAGCAGGTACTCCAGGCGGTGGGAGTATGTGTGTGCGTGTGTGTGTGAGAGAGAGAGTGTGTGTGCACGCACGTACCCAGCAGGTACTCCATGCCTTGGGCTGAATGGATCACCTCCGTGCACACTGTGGAGCTGCTGATGCCATTTAGCGTGTTGTTGGCTGTGGTGATCACCTACTCAGAACAAGATAGAGAGAGAGAGAGAGATAAGAAGAGATACAGAAAGCATGTGTGTATCTATTACGTGTGTCTATTTACTATTTGTGCGTGTGCATATAAGAGTTTGTGTATTAAGTGTGTGAGCATTTAGCATGTGTGTTGGTGTGTGTGAGTGTAGTTGTGTGTAAGCGTTTTAAATTAGTTTACCTGCAGGGCGCTCTCTAGGCACCTCTGCCACTCGTAGGCGTAGCGCTCGCTCTCCTGCAGACACACAGACAACATCAGACATTTGGCCTGATCCACGCAAGCACACAGCCAGCCAGCCAGGCATAGGTTAGTTCAACACAGACAAACACACATGGCTCAGCTCAGACAGAAATACACCAGCGGAGTGAAATGTAAAGAGAAAGGAAGAGAGAGAGAGAGAGAGAGAGAGAGAGAGAGAGAGAGAGAGAGAGAGAGAACACTCCTTCCTCCATTTACAAATCACTCTACACATGCTAACTTTTCCCTCCCTTTACAAATCTCATCTGGAATCAATCATTTCAAGTAATGAGATTTGTCAATATCACGCTGGGTTACACTCATGCTTGAGAAAGTCCCTTTGAAATGACCTGAATTAAACTGACTTGTCTTGAAAAGAGAGGGGGGGGAGAGAGAGAGAGAGAGAGAGAGAGAGAGAGAGAGAGAGAGAGAGAAAGCAAATACGGAAGAGGAAAAGAGAGTGATGATGAGGGTAGAAGGCACAGCAGCAGACAGAATTACAGCGCAGGGAGCCCTATTGAAAGATGTAGAAAGAAAAAAGAGAGAGAGAGAGAGAGAGAGAGAGATGAAGAGCACAGGAATAAAGGAGGTGACAGAAGCAAGCAGCGAGAAAGAGAGAAAACAGGGGGAAAATAAGGAGAGTAATAAGAACACAAAGAGAGAAAAAGACAAAGGGATCCTGTGACACAGACAGACACACAGACAGGATGAGGGGAAGAAAAAGAAAGGCAGGCACACAAAGACCAGCGATAGGCAGAGAATGAGAGTGAGTGTCGCAGAGAGAGAGAGAGAGAGAGAATCAGAACAAGAGACAAGATTTCTAGTCAGCTTCTTTGCATATTTTATGAAACATTCGGCTAAAGATATGCACATCTGCATGTGATTTCATCCACTGTCAGGGCAGCATTAACAGAAAGACGTAGGTAGAAATGCAAGAAATGTGAATAAACTGTTTCCACTTTTAACTCCTTTAACACTTTTAACCTTTTATTCTTTAAAGGTGAACCAAGAGTGCTCGCCCCGCCCCCCCCCCCCCCATTTATGTGCATTAGAAATTGGACTGCAAATTTCAATTCTATCCAGTCAAAATGTCTTGTTTGAATGGTAACATTAAATGTGCATGAGTGGAAACTCAGCACACTCAAAGGGTGTGATGACGAGACTTGAAACTAAAAGGTGAAAATGTAAAAGCATCTGTGTGTGTGTGACCTCCACTTCTCCGGTGAGATCCTTGTACTTGTCCCTGATGACGGGCAGAGTGGGCTTGTCGGTGAGCGTGCTGGAGCGGTCTCTGAAGGGGGCCTCGGGAGCCACAGATGGGGCACTACAGGGGCCAAGCTCCTTCTCACCCAGACTGTGACTGCGCTTGTGGGAGCCTATTTTACACACACACACACACACACACAAACACACAGATATAAATGCGCACACACACACATAAATGCATACACAGACGCAAGAATACATAAGTATCAACACGTACAACAGCAAATACTGAAGACACACAACTGAGCTAAATGTCCATGCCAGACGGATTTTGTCAGTGTACGAGAGTCAACAGAAAGTGTCGACACACCTTCAACAATTTGTGCTTACCAGACAGAGGCTGTTCAGAATCAGCAGAAGTTATTAAAGTGTGTGTTTTTTTGGAACCAGAGAGCTGAGTTCAGTGTGTGTTTGTGTTCCAGCTTAGTTCTCTGTGTATGTGTGAGCCTCGAAGAAAGCTAATGTCCATGAAAACACACACACACACACCATAAATCTTGGGTTTTTTCTTCCTCCTCCTTGTTCCTAGGAGGGTGTGTGAGGGCCTTTCTAAGGCCTCCAGACTTTTAAACTGCTCTTCAGACAACACACACCCCACTTCCACCCCCCCACCACACATACATACACACACACACACAACCACACACACACACATGCGTCGACTCTTCAAGCCACACTTCCAAGGACAAGGGCAGCAGTCACAAACACTTCATTTGCAACAAATGATAATGATGTTACCTAGCAGCAGCAAAGGTAATGCACCTATGAATAATTCATCAGCCCTCACCCAGCAGCAAAGGTAACTGACTCCACAAACACACACCTATGAATAAACAGTTCTTTTTCTTTCACTCTCTCTCCCTCTGTCTCACATACACAGACAGACAGACACAGACACACACACTCTTGAGTGACATGGAAGCCCTCAGCTAGACAGCCACATCCACCTGCAAGCACGCAAACCAACTCTCTTTGTGCCCCCCCCCCCCAACTCTCTCCATCTCTCCTTCCATCTCTGTCACACACACACACACACACATCTGCAGGGAGGCAGACCAGTGCTTTAGCCTGTTATGTTTTAGTCTCCCACAGGTAATTACAGCACCAGCCCACAGATCTCTCAATCATCTCAAAGACACAGACACACAAACACACACACCATGTGTGTAACACTATGAGCCAGGCCCACCAGAGACCAAACTGATGAGATTAACATTCTAAAGTACAAGCCCTTCATTCAAAAAAATAAGATTAAAGAGAAGAAAGAGAGAGGGAAGAGAGGGGAAAAGCAGAAAAAGAAAAGAAAGTGAGAGGAGGAACAAATCTAGAGAGAAAGGATGGATGGAGGGAAGTAAAGATGAAAAGAGAGAGAGAGAGGGAAAAGTATTAAGCTTATATGGTGGTGGAGGAGGTGCAAATGCCTCAAGAGCTTTGTGTGAATATGGAGACTGTAAGCCACCAGTGTTTAGCAACAGGAAGTGGCTAAGGAGGGTCTGTGAGCTAATGTACTGTAGCTCAGTTCACACATGGCTGGTTGAGCAGTTGCTGCGCTGCCACCTGTTGCTTTGCAGAAGAACAGCAGCTGAGTGGACGAACACACACAAGCAGAGCTGGTGAGGAAGAGGAGGATGAAGAGAAGGGACCTACTTTTTATTCTCAACATTCATGTGGCCACACCAGAACGGATAGGCTGACACAGAAAGACACACAAAGATACACACACACACACCATTTGACAGCATCTAAATGCTTCTGACGACCAGCATTAACACACACAGTTTCACACTCACCTTCCTAAAGATGTTTTGCTATCCCGTCCTGTGTGTATGCTCTCTACATGATACATGAGCTTGATCCATATACTATCCATGTGCTTGACTACAGGGTGTACATCAATTCTATTTATGGGTGAGTTTCTTTTTGTCTTAGCTCTTGCTTATTGTGTTGACAAACGTCACAGAAGTGTCCTTGCACACACTTTCTCTTACCCCTGAACTCAAAATGCATTGGCCATATTATTTATTGAAGAGTTCAAGTCACTGTCTTTGTCAAACCAATTCATCTAAATAGAGCCACTAAATCTTTAGCATGTAAACCAGAAAGGGGACTTGGTGTTCGGAGATGTGTAAGAGTCACTCACCTTGTACGGAGAGGTCAAAGGTTGCTAGCTCATTCTTGATCATCTCCTCGCTGGACTTGACCTTGGTCTGAGAGCTGGCCTTTAAGAAGTCCAGCTTGCCAAACTTGGGCTTGTCGCCCTGGAAGGCCCCGAATTCATCCCACCCCTCAGACCCAGCGGTGACCTCTGACCCTGCCTCGCCGGTGACCGGAGGAGAGTCGGACTTCTCTGACACTGTGCTGGCAAAGTCACCAAAGTCATCATCGTCACCCTCCTCGCCACCGTCGCCCACAGTGCCAAATTGGGCGAAGGCCTCGAAGCGGTCGCCCCCTCCGCTGGAGCCGCTGTCCTCGCTGGGGAAGGTGGTAACCTTTGGGACGCCGGGGTGGGTGACGCTCTCCGAGCTGCCAAAGGAGGTGGTCTCCTGCCGCTGGGCAGTTGTCTGGGGCCGGCGGTCCAGACCAGACGAGAGATCCTCCCGGTCGGACCAATCGTAACTGGCCCTGCTGCTGCTGGCCGTGCCGAATGGGTCAAACTTGAGGTCATCAGAATCTGCAAACGAAAACACAGCGAAGGGCTTTCCAATCTCCTGTGTTTGAGGGTTGTCACTGTCAGGAACTTGTATTGTCTTAACTTTGTCACCTCTTACAACAACATCGCCCCCTTGGTAGAAAAATAATCATTTTTGCAAGTTGCAATATACAACATGCACCTTCATGAGATGACAATAGACTATTTCATATTTCTTTTTTGTCTCTGCTAGCTGTTGGAATACATTTCCACTCCTTCCTCGTGAGCATTGCTGGAGAACACACTAGCCCACATACAGACAGTCTTCTAGTGAAGAGCAGCGGCTGTGTTTAAGGGCTTGTTTACATGTATCTAGATATTTTTATAAATGTTTTTTTTTTTTTTTATCCGTTTCTTTTTTTAATGGTGTTTACATGTATCCACAGAAATCAGCCTTTTGAAAAATCTACTTTGGAAGGCCTTTAAAAAAAATATCCATTTAAAGTGGCTAAAACTCGACAACGAGAGGCCCAAATGAATATAAAATATCCATTCATAAAGATATCAAGAGACGTGTAAACAAGCCATAAGACCCTCTGAACTCTACTGCTAATGACAAAACAACACTGGCTATATGATCCTGCACCTTTTCACCTGCCATCCACTTACTAACAGTTAAGGGGTGGACTGGGAGTAAAATGGCTCTATTGCTTGTCTTGAATAGGCCATGAAACTGATTTCAAAGGTCATTAAAGGATCTCAAGCATAATGTGGAGGAGTTTCATACAGACAAAACACACTGCAGATTGATACTTGCTAAACCTGCCACTGGGGGGGGGGGGCAGACATCCTTCTGATTTAAGATTAAAGAGCTGGGGACATGAAACTGGCCATGGTCCACAAACGCTCAGATTGCTTTCTCGATCTCTGAGCGGCTCCTGCGCACAGTGGGTGCTTAAACCAGCAGAAAATAAACTGTCCAGATTTCCCTCGATCTTCTGTCTTCATTACAAACTTCTTAGCATCGTGCTGAATTTCACCGCTCATTAATTCCCTGACCGATAAATCGCCACACTTATCTCGCCAACACTGATTTTTTTTTTGTTCCCTTGGAGAGAAATGACTCTTATGGCATTATTTCACCTCATTAATTCAAGCTCATGTCGATATTTCACTTCCGCAACCCTCTGGAATCGTGCTCAGGCATGCACAGTCTCTGAGCTAGTCTGCTTTCTCAGTAACCACCAGTTCGATTGGTCTGGATGGTGGGTGTAGCACTCATAGACTCTAATAGGAGAGGCTAGAGTATAAACTAGGACTTAACCTGCCACTCATCACATGAAAGAATATGAATGAGTGAAATAAATTTGTGAGTCAGAGTCAAAGACCTTTTTTTCTCTAATCTATATTGAATTCTCAACATGGCCTATTCGTATGTGTAACATCTCAAAGGAACATTTTAAAAAATGTATAGTTGGGAAGTGACACTCATCTAAAAAAAATGCAATTAATAGCATGTTTGTCATGATACTCTGACAAACATGCTGACTGAGCTTTTAAAATAAAGGAGGACGTGACAGTTTTTAAAGTTTCTACACAGCAGACTAAAGACAGATCCGGTGCCCTGTCCTCTGTGGAGTCTTATGTGTATGACCTAAATGGGCTGCTCCTCTGTGTAGTGTTAGGAGTGTAGTGCACAGATGCCACTCTGATCTGTGTGTGCGTGCGTGCGCACCTCATCTCTAAAGGCTTAATCTAGCTCCACCAGATGCTGCAGGCTACTTACAGCAAACATACAAAGGTCATCATGTAACCCAGAGACATGGACATTAAAAACAGCATCTTGCAGCTTCAGACAGACTGTGTGTGTGTGTGTGTGTGCAACGTTGCCCCAAGGGCGGACCTCCTGTCAAGCCTGATGTGTCTGTCGAGACGATGAGGGAGCACAGGAGACTGGAGGCTACTAAGGTCAGGTGTGACATAACTCAACCCTATGGGGGATGATGGGGAGCTAGCAGGCCCTGGGCATTAATGAAGGAGGACTGCTATCTAGGGGCAGTGGCAGGCTACAGTCTATGCAGACACCAACCTGTGGCAGTCAGTGTGAATTAATCTGCAGCAGAGATGTATTGTCTGACCCACCAGTATATCTATTGAATTGTATTTGCATAGGCTGCGTACAATTGCAAACATTTGCATACTGTATGTACTGAATATGTAATTGCATACACATGAGCTATAATTTGTAGTCAAATGTATGCAGCTTGCTCATTCATGAATGCAGTGTGCAACACGCACACACACATACACACACACAAACACACACACGCACACTTCCTGTGCTTTCGTAACACATGCATGGACACACAAACAGACACAAACAAACAAATGACCTTGTCCGCTTGGACATAAGCATAAGAATGTATGGGTACATTCACCAACACAATGTCACCAACATGTGGCTAGACAGGTCAGCGGCAACCCTCCCAAATACATACAGACAGAAACAGAAAAAGAAGAGCACACACACACATCACATTAACTCTCTTTCTTTCTCTGACACATGCACACCTATGCATGAACACACATTCATTGCATACACATGTACATGCACACACGTGCATACACTCACTCACACACACACACCCACGCAATTTGTGAAATTGACAAGGAGAGATCTCAGTGGGCCTGTGCACCTGGGATGTGAGCTAAGGCTACTCTGTGTGCGCAGATGAGATGAGGCGAGGCAGACAAAAAGAGACTGTAGCAGCCAGACTGTGCCAATATTTCAGTTTATTTGCCACAACATTGGTAAAGAAAGAAAGAAAGGAAGGAAGGAAAGAAGGCAAGAAGAGAGAGAGATCACAAAATACTGTGAAAAGAGGTTTGTTACAAGAAGTCTGCCAAACTAACAGTGGAAAAGTTTTTTTTTTTCTTTTTTGTTGATTGGTTGTTTTGTTTTTTTGTTCTAAATATACAGGAGCATGCTAGTCAGAAAAATCAAGAACAAAAGGCAAAGGAGATTTTCTAAGAGGAAGAAAAGTAGAAAGGTGAAGGAGAGTTAAAGAGCAAAGGAAAAGACAAATGATAACAAAAAAAAGATCAGAGAAAGGCTGAGAGAGAGAGACAGATAGAGCAAATATGAGAGAGCAAGAGAAATTTAGAAAGAGTGAGAGAATGCAGAAAGATAGAGTGAAAATCCCAAACACCAGAAACAAGAGAGCAGAATTAAGAAGGCACATTCACAGACTTGAAATTATTAATCAGTGGTGAGCAGTTTCCACAGGGGAGGGGAGGAGAAGAGGTGGATGGGAGTTAACAGATCAAGAGAAGTACAGAAGAGATTGTTCGAAAAACACTCCTTGGATGAGGTGAACAAATTTTTGATGAAGAGTACATGACGGCCGAGGTCAGGCAGATACAGAACCCTTTGAGGGCCTGATAGCGCTAACTATTTTTCTAATTTCATGCCATTTTTGCAGAAAATGTCTGCCACAATGTCAATGAGGGCCTCGTATGTTTTTTAAAGCAACCTGAACATCTCAAAAAAGAGGTTGGACGCAAGTCTACAACTTGCAAGTCAAAAGAATTCAGATGTAGCCGACTAAATTCTGCAGGCTGTTCCTTTGTAGGGAGTTATCAAGACCCTTAGATTCTCAAGAGGTTTTGGATGTAAACAAGCATCTACAAAATTACAAAGCCTGAACATCTAGTCAAGTCTCTCTGCCTGAACGTTGCCAGAAGCACAAGACGTGTACTCAGGCTGGTTGGAGAGACTCTATGGCCCCTTTTCTCTTGTCACCTCCCCTCATTGACACACAGACTTTGGTTACATTTGTCTGTTTTGTTTATCTGTTTGTTTACAAACCTTTGCTAGTAGCTATGCTCCTGCGTATACATACTGCACTGAGCTGGGTGGTCTGTTGACAGACCCCCTTCCCTATGATACTTCAGTGATAGACAGCATTAAGATTAGAGCATGCTTACATGAAGAGCCATACAGACTACTGTAGAACAAGCAAGGAGCAAAGAGAGATTAACACCAACATGGCTCATTGCTGAAGTACACCCACAGGATGACAACATGGGGACATTTTTTTATACACTGTTTGATGAGCAGTCAGACACAGTAATGTAATTGTTTGCAGGTGCTGACTGCCATGCTTAAAAAGCCTTAACTGCTCTCACCCACTGTTCTCAGATCAGGAAACCGATAGAAAATACTTTCACTTACAGTCGGATAAATAGGTTTGGACACAAATACTGTACGGAAACACAATCGAGACGTCTAGTGATAGTGAAAATAAATTAAAAGTATATTATATATTATTCCTGTATTAAAAAATACACTATTAAATTCATATGTATACAGTCTTGTTTTTTTGTCCTATTTTTTCCCTTTCTTTAATATAAACATTTGATCTTACAGACACGCAGGATACAAACACAAATGCAACCCTACTTCATCCTACAATACTTCTTTTGTTTGTTTTTTTCTTGTCTGATTTCTTGTCAATTTCACAAATTGGGAAGAAAAGGCAGGCACACGGCAGCATTAGCAAGGCAAGATGGGGGTGGGGGTTTCCATTCCTCTTGGGGAAAACAAATCAGTCCACACATGAAGTCGGATAAGGACAGTAATACATTTCTCAGACTGGCCTCTCTTGTACAGCTGCTCTCCTGAATACTGCTTACCAAGAACAGAGTGGACTTAGGGAGCGGTTAGGAGGTGAAGTTAGCCTTGGGGGTCAACACGGTGTCTTTTTTTTTTTTAGGGGGCAAAATATTCAGGCTTACGGGGCAGGTGATGGCCCCCCCATCATCCCCATCAAAAAAAACAAAAAAAAAACTGCTATTGTGTGAGAGGGTACTGGCCCACTAGGTGAAATCATCAGAGGTACTTTACATGGGCTTGAGCAGAACACCTATGGTGCTCTCAACAGAGATGACTAGAGAACATGGATGCCAGCTGGGTACAGCATTAGGAATACTGCTCTCCCACACTCTTCTTAACAAGATAGGAAATACTTATTTAGACATATATTTAGACATAAGGCTAACAAGGGAGGGCCAATTAAAGGCCTGAATTTGGTGATTAGGGGCAAACTGCTTCTATGAAGGTAGGCGTGTGTGTGTGTAGGTTTATTTTAGGGCAGCTGATATGTTTGTTGAGGTATGGACAGGAGAACAAGACCATGATGAGGATCATGGAAATGGACAGATATGAGAATGTTGGCTGACAAATGAGATACACACTTAGATACAGACACTTTCTTACTTTCTCTCTCTCTCTCTCTCTCACACACACAAACAAACAAACAAACACACACACACTCACACTCATGCCCTCCACTCTGCCCTCATGCCAGAATAGACACACCCCAACAAGTAAGCAGACATGAATTTTTCCTCATGCACATTCACACACACACACACACACACACACACACACACACACACACACATAAAAATGCAGATGCACATACGCAGAAACCAATCACAGAAACACACATGGTAAGAGATCTTGAATGGAGGCTGAGTATCAGGGAGCCTTGGAGGGAGAGGAGGCATGGTGAATGAATGAATGAATGAATGAATGAGTCGAGAAGAATATCCATTAGTGTTGACACTGACTGAATTCATCTTCACGTTTGACACAAAGCAGGAAAGTGAAGGACGAGAGGCTCTGATCTTAGTCGCCACAGAAAACCAATAAGTGCAACGATGATGGAAAAGCCAACTATGATGATAACGACACCAGCCAAACAGAACTAACAAGCTCAGCCCAGAAACGGCTGACGCAGCCCATAACAAGAACACTGTGCGCTAAGCCGACTGCTGATCTCTACATTCAAATGGGGCTTCTGTGAAGCGCTCTTACAAGACAGGATGTCATGGCAAACCAGATGTACTGGTTAACTCTAGGCTGGCCTACATAGCTCCTGGCAAACACGGTAAGCTTGGCCGAGTGATACTGAAACAGAGCCATCAAGTGATTGGAAGTGTACTACAAACTGTTTGACTGCAGATTGTTATCGCAGATAGAGGGTGATCAGGTATACTGTGTCGGAGTAAAAGGACCCAATCTTTGGAAATACTGTTACACTGGCCGGTCCTGACACAGAAGCTGGCTGTATCAAGAGATCTGTGGAAAAGATATTAAGTTACAACTGGCTGCAATACCTGAGCTACGATCTGGATACATGAAAATTAAAGGTGAAAACAGCCATTCAGTTGTTTAGTTGTTTGGAAAAATGTTTCAGTTGCTCCGTGCGGAACACTGATTACTGAAGTGCTGCAGTCACACCAGCTTTCATCACTGTTCAGATTAGGATTTGTTAGGTCGTCTGCCAACATTTGCCTCATCTATAGACAGCTATGCTTATGCTATCTTAATGGCGCCATGTGCTAGCATATAGCTGTGTGATGCACAAGGGACACATTCACTGAGCACTATGTGTTTGTAGACTGCACAGTGTCACAACTCCTAGCTAAAGGCGATTTGTCTTTGTCTCCTAGCTTAGCTTAGTCCTATATTAAGCCATACGCATCACACAAAGTTACAAAAAAGAGCACCACAGCGGCGAGCCATATTGAGCAGAGCATCAGTGTGCCAAACGATCGCAACTCTGCAGACATCAACTCAAATAAATATATACCTTAAATATGAATAAATAAATACATAAATACATACATACATACATATTCACTTACATATATATGCAACAAATATGCAAGAAATTAATTTGCCACTGTACAAAGTGTACAGCTGAGTTATGTTATGATATGACTGTTATGGGGGTTGGGGATTGGATGTGATGTGTGATAATTAGGTGATGTGGATGCAGAGCCAGGTGTGCTAGCTGATGCTAATGCTAACATTGCTGTGCTGCTTCTCTCTTAACGAGAGCCTACTATTAACAGGGCTGGGTCTATCTAAGAGAGAACTGATAGGTGGAGAGGGGGAGGGGGCGAGATTAGAACTGAGAGGTCGAGACAGGGGATTGAGGCAGCCTACAAGGGGGAGGCGCAGTGAGGCTCGGCCTCACCAGAGCAGGCGCACCAGTTCCTCACCTGCGGCATGTGGCTGGTGGGCGGAGAGGCCCGGCAGGTCCAACGAGCTGTCGGAGGCGCCGTGGCGCAGGTCGCCGCCGGCCTCCACCAGCTTGAGGTCCAGCTGCAGGGAGAGGGCGTCCTCCTCACGTCCCGCACCGCCGCTGCTGCTGCCGCCCAGAGAAGGCAGGTCCAGGGACTTGACGGAGGCCGTGTCCTCCTTGGCCGCCTGTCGGAAGGCGCGCTCGGCCGGGCTGCAGCGGTCCGAAGCCGAGCTGCCCGAGCCCAGAGCCGTACCCATGCCCATGCCCAGGCGCGACGCCTGGAAGTCGGCAAAGTCGTCGGCCGCCGCGTCGCTGCCACGGGGTGAGGAGAACGAGCCCGAGAGGCCACCGCCTGAGAAGCCACCACCGATGCCGCTGCCGTCTTTGCCGTTACCGCTGCCGTTGTCATCATTGTAACCGGAGCTGAGCCCCCCCTCTAGGGAGAGCTGTTTGAAGACGTCGTAGCGGTCGGGGCCCGAACTCGACCCCTGGCTGGGTTGTCTTAGGGGCCCACCACTACTTCCACGGGACTCGGATGAAGTTCCGAACGCCAGGAAGTCGGCAAAATCGTCTTGCTGCTGCTGCGCGGCCACCGCCGAACCGACTCCGACTCCAACTGCGACCCCACTGTTGCCAGAGCCTGTCACCACATCTGCAGAAGAAGAGGAGCCGAAGAGGGCAAAGTCGCCAAAGTCGTCTGTGGTTCCTGTGGTTCCACCCTGGGCTGGCGGAAGCAGCAGAGAAGGTGCGTGAGCCTGGGCTTCAGCCTGAAGGGCCGAGGCGGGGAGAGAGGAAGAGGAGGAGGCTGAAGAGAAGAGGTCCAGGTCGGCCATGTTGAGGGGGTTTCGTGGGGGCTGAGAGAGAGAGGCTGAAGACTGCTGAGAAACAGAGAGAGGCTGAGGAGGGAAGGTGGGAGGGGGAAATGTTGGCTGGAAGACTTTGGCGGGGTCGGGCGGCTCTATTGGAGAGACGCTGTCGGCCGTCTTGAAGTCGGTGAAGCCATCGTCAACGCTGACAGACTTGAAGTCGGCAAATCCTTCGCCTGTGAAGAACATAGGAAACGCCAAAGGGTTGACACAGTATAATACCTAGAAAGTACAGTGACCAGGGATAGTTAATTCATCAAACTGGCTGGGAAGAAAAAAAAAGTGGTGTAATTAACAATAATCTTCTGACTACACCCTAGAAGGGCAGTGACACAGACACACACACACACACGCATGCATGCATGCATAAGTTCACAAAAAGCTTTCTCCAATGTATCATCAGGCACCACAGCACACAAAATAAGAGCAATGTCCTGTCCAAATGAATGGACATCACGGGATAACTTGGTGGAAGGAAAAAAGGAAGTCAAAAGGAAATGGTCAGTCCATCTCGTGGAGAGGAAGCTGAAGCTAGCTCCAGGTAAGAAGCTGTGGACTCAGAAGAGGACTGGTTGAATGCCACTGAAGAGGGGAGCGGAGTCAAGAAAGACGAGCAAAAACTCTAGTGTGAAAGGAGTGGAAAGTGTGAGAAGCCACCGCAAACCGGACTTACGGGGGCCCTGAGAGCTGTGGTCAGTGGACTCTGCTCTAGTGAAGGAGGAACATCACGTACAGCTCACATTAGCATGTCAATCAACTTGTTAAAAGACAGGAAATAATACAAAACAACTGGCCTCACACAACACATACAAAACCAGAATCAAAGTTGGGACATGAAGGGAATTTGGCCTGGGTTTGTTGAATTTATACCCATGGCCCCAAACACTGTGAGCTGAATATCTGAAAAACCAACAGCATTCCAAAGACTAATCTGGTTTGAGGATAGGACTCCACACCTGGAGGTCTTTGTTTGACTAAAGCTCTTTTGACTGAAGGCTTTGTCTACTGATGGAGAGTGAGGAAGGGAGTGTGTGTGTGTGTGTGGGGGGGGGGGAGTTGGGACTTACCTACGGGCTTCCTCTCCGCTGCTGGTTCCAGCTGTCTGAACACACTGTATTTGTCTCCCCCATCTAAGCACAAAGGACAAAAAAAACCTGTTTCAGGTCTCCTTCCTGCATTTCAATTTCACTTGCACTTATTTGTATGGAATTTTTCATGTTTTTATTCAAGTGAAATGCCCATATCCTCTAACATCTAACATCTAATACCAGAAAACCCAGAGGACATTCAGTGCATACTGATGAAGCATATTACTTGTCTCAATACTGCTTTAGGTAACAGGGCATGCTAAGTCATATGTATAGGTAATGTTGGCTGAATCCCAATGACCTTGTCCACAGACCTAATACCTAAAGCCTTAAAGTTGAATCAGTGGCAAAAGACATTGGTAGATCATGGCTGTTAAGTCTTTGAGGGTGCACTGCAGGGCTTAGGGCAGGCATTGGAATTCAGTCATTTCTGATTGTAGAGGTTCATTCTGATGGCACTATGAGGGAGGTAACAGGGGTCCTTACCTGAGGCAGGGGGCACAGACTCTGGTTGCTGCTCCACAGACAGCTGCTTAAATGCGGCGTACTTGTCTGAGGAGGAGGATGACGAAGATCCAGACACGGGCGTCAGCATAGCAGGTGCACTGGGGGGGAAGAGAGAGAAAGAGAAAGATGGAAATATGACCACCATCCTTCCACTCTCTGTCCACTCTCTTTCATTCTTTCTCCACTTGGCTGTCTCAATCACTCACTCTTTTTGACAGAACAAAAAAAATCGTATTACAGTACACTGTACCCTTCCCTAGCTTCTCAAACTAATTGGCAAGATATGAGAATAAAATGCCTCAAGGGATTCTGGGAGTTCTCTAGAGCCACCAAACGTCATGCAAACCCAATGTTGCCTGGTAACACTTGTGCTCACATCCAAAATCTCACCTACAATTAGGGCCCTTCACCGAAGATGATCTTTCTTTCCGTTCCTCTCGATTCCCCTCTTCTCTCCGGCTCCCTGACTCTCTCTTTCAGTTCTTTGCACGCTCTTTCTCTCTCTCACTTCCGTCCCATATTTTCTAATTAGACGATGATCATATGCTCTTGGGAGTGAAAGATGCAGCCACCGTAACCAACAGAAATCTTTCATCTAAGGCAGAGGAGTGAGCGGGGCGAGCCTTTTTGAAGGAGTGTGTCTGTCACACTGATACACTATCCTTTCGTTATTCTCTTTCATTTTTTCTTTTTCCAGAAGCATAACCAAAAGATAATTGCCTTTCAGCAGCCTTCTGCCTTCTCTCCCCCCCTGGAAGCTCAAGACCCCTCTCTGAGTGGTTTTCTTTTTGAGGACCCGTTAAACCCAATCTGGCACACACACACACACACATGCACGCACACACGCACAAGCACATACACAGGGCACAAAGGGAAAACTGGGGAAAGTGAGCTTATCTGTAATCCTCCTGAAATGAATTCATTAACAGCCATGGCACGCCTAATTGTTAGCTCAGGCAGATTATTACACGCCGTCACAAAGGGGGCCTTATCGTGACGGCCAGGAGACGGGGGCCGAGAGGCGAAAGGATAACGCCACAGCAACGGCCCAAACAAAGGCCCAGCTCCTGCACAGCGCTCTACCCGTCTGGGAAGGAAGAGGGAAAAGGGAGGAGGGTGACTGATGAAACGGGGTGGGGGCGCTCTGGCGACTGGTGCATTATGGGAGCTAAGGTCAGGAGTGGACTCGAACCTGGTGCTGTATGGACTTGAGTCAGTGCAGAGGGTGTGCTGTATAATGTGAGTGATGATGCACACCACTTTCGTACTAACAAATCCTTTCTCCATAAAAAAAAACACTCTTACACTGACCAGGCAACTGACAGATCATGGTCATGGAATTACATCATCACAAAACACCATTTTGCAGTCAGCTGTTCATGCAACCAGTCCACCTTGAGCCAACTGAGATTTAACTTGAAGACTAGGGGTGCTCACAGAGTCACAGCATGCGTATACATTATGTTCCTTTGGCTGAAGGCTTATATAGTGGCACTCCTGTGCTTGTGCCTTGCTTGAAAACACTGTATTGGTCTCTTTAGTGCTGTACCTGTTCTGAGCAGCAGTTGTAGCAGGAAAAGAGCTCCCAGTCTCGCCCTGGAAGTCAGTGAAGGAGTCGTCTCCTCCCCTTGGAGCCTCCTGGAAGTCCTGGAAGTCGTCATCATCCGCAGCTTTGGTCCCCTGGATGACAGACAACAACCGACAAGTTTACAACAAGACAGCTCCAGCATCATGACAACATTTTTTTTTTCCTTTGTGAAATAAAGCACCACTCTGTAGAGCAAACAGACCAGATGTATGGAAGACATGACACGTAAAACATTCTTGGATCACGATAAAAATCTACAAACTACTACAAAGGGAGCAGTTGTCCCACGACTCACTACAGCTGCTAATTTTATATTGCCACTACAGTGACATCAAAGGAGAGGTTGTCTTGAGTTATGTCTCAATTTAAGCTTAATAACTTCACATTAATCATACGATGGAGAACTTCAGAGGAGTTTCAGTATCTTCTTGCATCCTAAATAGTCTGACATTATTATTCTCCCATTTCCATCCAGTCGCCAGTAGCGTAGTGTGCGCCCTCCTCACCTGCACTGGAGGGAAGCTGGCGATGAAGCCAGCGGTGGGCTGTGCAGCCGGAGGGTTCGGGGTCATGCCCATGACCGGTGCCGCAGGTGTGGGCATGGCCATCGAGATGGCCGGCACTGCGGCAGGCATGGCCATAGAGACAGCCGGCGTGGGGTTCTGCATTGCCATGGAGACGGGCGGCTGGGCCATGATTGGCGGCTGGTGCTGGGGCATGACGGCGGGTATGGCCATGGCGAGGGCAGGCAGGTTGGGCACAGGCGGAGACGGGAACTGGCTCAGGATGTCTGGGCTCATCACAGGGAGGCCACTCTGAGGGACAGAGAGAGGGAAACAAATTGAATGTAAAAACTCTAAATTCATACACCAAAACATCGGTGATTTCATCAAACCATGACATTACACATGCACACAAGACACCTATTCTGCTGATAAAAAGACTCGGTACTGAAAAAGGCAGGCTGAATACACTATGAGGATCTTTCTGGATTTGATAATTTATCTGTTCTGATACTTAATAGCAGAAATGATAATCACGCGCACATCCCTTTTAATATTTTGCTGATAAATACTTGAAACTGGAAAAGGCCTGAATCTGTTAACTTATCTGGTCTGATGCTGTGCCACAGAGGTACTTCAGTACAGTACAGAGCTACTGAATTTCATGTCTCACACACTGTCTTGCCTTTTGCTCTGATCATCTGAGTGTCTGTGGAGAGGCAAGTCATGGTGGGCACGCCCCCTGCAATATCTAAGAGCCTTCTGACTGACAGTGACGTTCACTGAGGGGAGACCCCCTAGAATGCCATCTGCCACTTCCCCATGTCAGAACCATCCATCTCGCAGGGGTCACCTTGGGCTTTGATTGGCTCTGCTACAGGTGGCCTCAGACACAGAACACACAGCATGCCTGTCTTCTAAGTGTGTGTGTGTGTGTGTGTGTGTGTGTGTGTGTGTGTACTGTCAGGTAGCAATTACAGCTCTGGAGCGAGTGGAAAAATACAGGGAGGTCTCCTTTCTTTGCCCTCCCTTTCTCTAATTTGCTTTCCCAGCCCTTGTCTCCACTGTGATAGAGAGAACAATTTGAAATATAATGGAGAAAAGGAGAAAGAACAGAAGAAACACAGACCCAAATACACTACAGCAAGGGGAAAAGACAGAGAAAGAAAGAAAGTGAGGGGGAAAAGACAGAAAATGAAAGAAAGAAAGAAAAAGCAAGGGGAAAAGACAGAGAAAGAATGAACAAAAAGGAAGACAGAAAGAAAAGAAGAAAGACTGGGGGTTGACACCAAGGGAAAGATGCCTCCCTCAATTATTCATTAAACTCAAGTTTCACACTCAGCCAGCCATTACCCAGTGTTTTCGGAGAGCGCCATCCCACAGGACACAACAGATTTACATAAGAAAAAGATGCCTGTTATTACCAGCTTTACACCTCTCTCTCCATCTCTCTTTCTCTCCCTCTATCTTTCTTTTCTCTTTCTCCCTCTCTTTCCCTCCCAAGGGCCTGGCTGTCAGCCTGCCAGCCTAAGGAGATAAGACGACTCCCACCAGCAGAGAGAAAAGTGTGTGTGTGTGTGTGTGTGTGTGTGTGTGTGTGTGTGTACAAGGGGCAAACATTGGATATGCCTACACACACAGTCGGTTTGGGGCAGATGTTCATCTATGTATTCGAGGTGTAGGTGTGTGTGTGTGTGTGTGTGTATATGTGCGTGCGTTTGGAGCCATATGTGTGTACAAGGGGGCTATGGTGTGTGCACATAATGAGGCATATGGGCTTGGGGGGTTTACGCTTACACCTGTGCACACAGAATGGGTGTGCATGTGCATGTGTGTCTACAGAGCACAGGACACCTCTGGTGGGGTTATCTGACCTACACACAAACACACTTTGTATGTATTTATGTGTTTTGGATGTGAGAACAAGAGTGTGTGTGAGTGCTTGCCTGCGTGTCACTATCTGCATGCATTTGTGTGTGTATGTCTGAGGGTGTATTTTATATTGAGATATATGGTGAATGATGGACATTGATTTGTTTTCCAAATTATCGCTCTCGTCCTGACTTAGATTCTTTACATGTTTAGGGGCATGTGTGTGTGTGGTAGGGGTGTCAGTGTGTGTTTCACATGCTATGCTTTGTCTGAGTATCACTTAGCCATATGAGTTCATGAGACCTGTCTGACACCAAGCATGAAATTCAGGGAGGATTAGGAGGTTAACAGACGTGCCTCATGTACCTCATCACAAATTAGAACTGAGGCAACAGGTCCCTTCTCTGACCTGGAGACAATTGCCATAATTGGATGAACCACAATTCAAGGCCTAATTAGCTTGATCATTTACATGTAAATGAGCACTCGCCGAAGTGACAGTGTCAGAAATGTTAAATATCTGCTGTATTAATCACTTTAAAACACACACACACACAGCGTTGCGAAACAATTATGATAATGCTGTCCAATTTCAATGTTAAATGCTGAAGTCTTATTAGGTTGTTTTTCCATTATCTGACCCATTATTCAGCACAATCCTGAAATGTTTCATTAAGAAAAAAAAAACAATTACTCTAACCTTTCAGGTCATCTACTAAAATAAATTTTTCTGACCATGGAAGTAAATTAAAAAACGTCTGTGTCAATGACAGTGCAATTTACCTACACTTCTAATTGCCAATTAAATTTCACTATCAACTGTAATATTGTATTAGTACACAAACTATTCAGTCATTTATATTATGAACAAACCTGAAGAGAGGATCACGTATTTACACATGCCAGACAGTGTTGAACACATCATGCCACATTTCCTGTAAGACCAGCCAGAGTTCCTGGTGCAGAGCAGACTATGTACCTGTGCGACCCCGATCAGGGCCAGTACGGTGTAGAGCTCCTCCTTGGTCAGCTTGCCAGGCGTGGTGCGATTGGCCAGGGCCCAGATCTGGCCTAGAGCCTCGCGGGGGAGCCCTGATGACATCAGGATGGGGTAGAGCTTCGCTGTGTCGATGCCCGCAGGTGTCATGGTGAAATCCAACACCTTCTTAAACATCTCTACATGACACATCAAGCACACAGCGAGAATATCTAAAATGCCATGCATAGACACATATGCACACATATGTACGCACACACCCACAACCACACACATACACTCATGTAACACAGTGATCTAGCTGATTACTGAATTAATGTCACTGATCATTCATAATCCAAAACCAGCTTAGTGTAAATGCAGAAGGCATCTGCACACCTTCTGTGAAAAGACGATATGTTAGTCTCACCTGGAATAAGACTGTCATTGTAGAGCCAGGTGGGCACCATAGGCTGCAAATGTTCCTGCTGTGGGTAAACCCCCACACCTGCTAACAGAGGCACAAACACACACACACACACACACACACACTTACTCAATCTTATACAGTTGGGTGTGTGTGTGGGTGTATATGTTGCTCACCGTTGAGACACACACACACACTCAGAAACGACTATAACATGCTTCAAACAACACTGGGTGAGTTTGATATCCTCTTAAATGTACAGACTGCAGAAACTTCATAGAGTCCCCAGCCCATCGTGTCTGTACTAACTCAAGACCCCCAGGAGGGCCCGGGGAGGCCAATCTTTGTAAACAGCCTTCAAGGTAGTCTCTTGTTTTATAGTCTTTTGGCAAGAGACAGCAATGCATCTCCATACATTTCCCTGGGGTACGGCCAGGATGATGATAATGGCTGATGCCGGCTAATCTGTTCCTATTAGCTTCCTTGAGTAACACAAAGCTGAGAAATACAAAACACGCCGCAGGCCGTTACCAACACAACGGCAGAGAGCATTCCGGGAAAATTGGAGTAAACTGTCCCACCAAGTGAGTGTTGATTGGAGAGTAGTGGGAGGCAGCAGAGGGTTTGTTTTGGGAAGTAAAGGCGAGGCCTACATCCTTTATTCATCTGTTCATCCATTCATTCACCCATTCATTCAGTCATCCACCAATCCATCCATTCAATTCTGCGGGTAAGAAACCAGGCGGCTCAGTGCAAAAGAAAAGCCATCAGAATCAGAACACGGCGATGAACTGAGGAGGGAAAGAAAACGCAGACAGGGTGTTACAGGCAAAATGGTTTCCACAGTAGGAGTGACACCCACTCAACCAGACAAACCAGACGAAGAGTGTTGACTTCACCTTCCACCATTACTCCTACAACAGACTGAGCAACACAAGAACACAAGGCACAGACTACAGAAACATGGAGGCCAGTGGTGTGACCTGCCTGTCTGATGAACCCACTCAGGGTGGAGGAGGAGAAGAGTGGAAAGCAGAGAGAGAAACAGAGGGGTAAGCGGTTGATTTAGAGGAAAAGAGGTAGCCTCCAGTAGAAGTGTGTGTATTAGCTTTCCCAAAGGGTTCTTTGCTGCAGAAGCATGCTGAGTTAGAGAGTGTGTGTGTGTGTGTATACACATGTGAGTACTCTGACTCATCATATTCAAGAGTCTCAAGGAAACTCTACAGACTCAGCAGACTTAGGGGTTCTTAGGGGTTCATTCTACTTTGGTTCCACCATTAAATCAAGATATTCCTTCAGAAAAAAATTCAGCAATCCCATGCATGTGCCCAAAGGGTTAGTAATCTAATTTGGTTTTTCATTTGTTTTTCCATTCAGGATAACCTGACAGTGTGATTTCAGCCATTCGGTACTGGATAAGGCATGAAATGGTCTGATTATCAGGTGTCTTTGGCTGACTAATCAATCAAACAGAGAAACAAACAGATCGATCGCAGTCATTGCCATGCCAGCCATGATGCCTTCCACCGGTACAGTGTGTCCAAGCTTGTAAGCATTAGTATGGCAGAGAAAGAGAAGAGGGTGAGATAGGGAGAACCTTCACCATTCAAAGGTGTCAATGTGGCAAGAGGGAAGCAACCCACATGGGCAGGAACACCAGAACGGCGGCCGAGATCCAAGAAGAAAATGCGAAGACAGTTTTTTTTTCCTCCTCACCACCATTGGTGCCAGTAGCCTGGGCTGGAGTGTCCTCTTGGCCAGGTGCTGTTCTGTCTTCAGCAGGTGGGGCGGCTGCTGCTCCTGCTGGTGTCGAAACTTCTGGACTTGGGGTCATGGTGAATGCTGCGCTCAGGTCCTCTGAGGCCTGGGCCCAGTCACGGGCTTTGGTGCTGGGCTGGAACTGGGCCCGGCCTGTGGAGGTGGCTCGGGAGCCCAGCTGGGTCAGGGGCTGTTGTTGTTTGAAGTGGACCTGAGCTTTGCTGTGAGCAGTCAAGTCGCAGGACGAAAACAATTTCTCTTCTAAGGAAGGGCCTGAGGTAGTAGTTGGAGAGCCGTTAAGATAAGATTCCCCCTCAATACCCCTTAATCAAATTAAATTATCACTTGAAAACCTGAAATAACTACGCAAGTTATAGAAATCCCTTTACGGTGGAGTTAATCTCAGCAATGCTTTTAGTGAAGTCCCCGAAAACCCCTGGGACAATGTATGGGGCTTTGCTAATCTGGAGCTGCTGGTGAACCAATTCTGTAGTAATGCATTGCACAAAGGAATGATGGGACGTGAAGACTTCTTATTGCAAGCAGTCAAGACTCATTTAGCTTGGCAAGAAGGCAGTTTTATGCTTCAAGTCAAACTGCATTATAGAAAATGAGTTCCTGGAATGAATACATTACCTAAATCCAGACAGATTACTTAATGTTGGAGTCACAGTTCAACAAATTCTTCTGTCAAGAGGGGTAGTAACCTAATGCAAAGCAGTAGTCTAAGATAATTTTGAATGATGAGCATAGAACTTTGTTCACTGAGCCAGTACTTAGCCTAGCACCATATTAGGGGCTACTATTTGGGGGTTTAGCTGGTTAGCTATATGACAGGACAATGATTGTTTTTTGCAGCACTAAATCCCTTTCAGAATGGTAGATGTGTGCAGCCTAGATATATTCACTGCTGTATTGCTGCTTTAGGTCTGCTGAAAATCAAATTAATCAATTACTCCACTTCCAGGACTAACCTGTCTCTCTTAGTTGCAAGCACATGTGTTTTAAAATTGTCCATAGCAAAAAGTATAAGCATTTTAGGGAAAAAAAATTGCTGGTGTGGTCCTTTAAATAATCCCATGTTTACCTCTGCCACCGGCCTGAAGCTTTGTCATTCTCCTCCAGCTTGTTATTATTTACGCCCACCTCCTCCTGTCCTCCAGCCAATACCTGCTTTCGTGCCAGCACACCAGGCGGCATACCTCTTAGTACCAATGTTATTGGCCTGCTCCGAACAGACTGCAAGTGGGTCAGCGGGCCGGAAGGGATTTAGGAGGGCAGAATTCTGGGAATTACACTAGCTGGAACGGAGCACTGAGACTTCTCTGCCGATGCCCTGTCCTGGTCCCTTCAGCTCTCGTCTCTCTCCCGCCCTCTCACCCGAGATGTCTAATTTCAGTGGAGATTAGAGTGGGGGCTGCAGGGGAGAATCTTAAGTGTGTCTGGAGGTCAGGAAGGAGACGGGCTGCCCTTCCCACTCTTCCTGACAGGTAATGTCTTTACAGAGGGTGCCCAAGAAGTGTGATGATGATGATGATTGCTCATCTTAGACAACATGATATTACTAGGCCTCGCATCCAAAGCAAAGGGAAGTGTTATAAGTGTATGAGTGTGTGTGTGCGCGCGCGTGTGTTTCTAGTCGTCTATCTTTGTCTGTATCTATGTGTATGTCTGTGTTTGGCTGTATCAGTGAGAGAGAGAGTGTGTGTGTGTGTGTGTGTGTGTGTGTGTGTGTGTGTGTGTGACCGAATAAATGATTCTGTGTGTATATTCCTGAGTGTGGGTGCACACTGAATACTTAGGGCAGTTGACTCGCTCCTGTGGGCTCGCCTGTAGGCGACAGGGCTCCATATGCCAGGCCGTCTGTGAGCAGGGAGCCTGGGGAAGGCATCTCTGGCCGCACGGCACTGACGCAAGAAAAGGGGCACCACCGCCACCCCACACGGAGAGCAACGAGCCGTGGAGCCCCTGCTGAGCGTAAATGTCTCCCTGCTGTGAGTTGCCCTCACATCAACAAATACCCTACTCCCACTAGCACACCCCCTCTCACACACACAACCCCCCAATCCTCCCCATCCCAACTGCTACTCATGCAGGGGTACCTGCTACTAGGGGTTACGGGGATGGGAGTAAGCCAGTGAGTGATGTGATGGGACTTGAACTCAGACAGACTAAAAATGAATATAAAACAGAAATACAACCAAAAATAAATGAATTGAAAAAAAAAGAGAGAGAAAAAAAAGAACAAAGTCGTTTACCTTGGAATGCAGATTGGGAGCTGGAGGTGACAGAAGAGTGACGGACAGCAGTGGGGGTGGACTGGGATTGGAGGACAGGGTTGGGGGCGGGGGCAGGGACAGAGCCCTGAAGGGGAGGCTGGGCCGCAGGGAAGGAGGGAGGGGGCACGGCGGAAGAGGACAGAGCCTCTGCGGGCCCCTGCATAAAGTCACTAAACTCGTCATCGTCCTCGGGGAGAGCAGGGGGGAGGGAGTGAGAGGGAGCAGTGGAGGAGGTGGAGGATGAAGAGGAGGAGGAGGAGGAGGAGTGGAGTGGCGATGAGTCTGTAAAAATGAAGAGATGATGAGAATGGCACACACTAAAACATAGGACATAAACACACACACACGCCCAACCACACACACACACACACACACACACACACTCACAACTAATGAGGTCAGTGCAGCACAATGCAAGTAAATAAAGACAGTGCAGTCAGATTAAAACAGAAACTTACAGTAAAATCTATGCAGGAGTGCACATCACACAAAAGTGGAAATTCAGCCTCTATATTCAAAACTGCTGCGAGTGCTTGTTTTTCTTTGGATACACACAAGCATTATGGCCTTTATTATCCCACAGCCATTGTGAAATTAGATACTCTGAAACCCTATGACTCTCCTGAGTCGGGCTACCAGTCTAAAATGATGGCAATGTGGCTATTTGTGAAAACAGACAAATCCTTCAATTGAAAGCAATCCAGCCTACTGATCATTCAGTACATATACAGACTAATAAAATGGAATGAATCGCTAGAGATTGTCCTCTGGATTGATCTGCATTATCAGTGAAACATAGCAAAATGTAGCTTCATTGTTAATCCTATTTTGTAAATTGCTTTTGGACGAAACCATCTGCTAAATGTATAAATGTAACTGCAAATGCCAAAACCAAAAATGCCAATACGGAAAATGTTTTAGTTTACTGCACCGAGATGAGAACAACACTAGGATTACATCTCTGGTTGACAGACAGTCATCCAAACCAACAGTTTATTTATTTGTTTGTCTGTTTTTGGATTTGGAAGCACCTAGCATAGCGAGTTACAATTTCCTGATGTGCACTACCACAAATCTTTCACATACACACTTTGAGGCGTGAACGTGTTAAGAGACAGTCAGGGACACCAGAGACTAAACAAAAACACGTTGAAACTGGCAAGTGTTTCACTTCAGCACTCAAACAACCAACACTAAACAGGAACAAACAACTACAGTGGACAGACAGAGCTGAACAGAAAACAACCACTACAACAACAACAACAAGAATGTCTGTGGCATTGTCACATCATAAACACAGGTGTCAAGAGACAGATGCGGAAGAGTATATGACAAAAACACAGAAAAAGAGAGAGAGAAAGAGATTGAGTGATGGTGACTAAACAATGAGGAAGAGGAAGAGGAGGAGAAGGCAGAGGAGGATGACAGCAAATGAGTAGGCATGAGAGGAGTGCAGTCTCTCCCGTCGCCCTGTGACTCCCGTGGTGAGGGGGGAGGGGGCCACGGTGGGGGTTGATCTTGACTTTGTGACGCACAGCGAGAGCCGGGGGGGTGGGGGTGGTGGTGGTGGTGGGGGGGGGCTGTAAATAGACAGATCGCTACACAGCAGCCAGCCAGCGTGTCTGTGCCTGCATGCCTGCCTGCATGACATGGGCTTCCGTACAGCCAGGAGGAGAGAGCTCTTACCACAGACAGAAGCAAGACAGGGAGTCGTTTGTCAACGTCGCCTCAGGTGGGCATGAGTATCTGTGTGTGTGTGTGGCGTTTGCATTTTGTTGGGCATGCCAGTTGCTTCGCAGTGCCCATAGGGGATACCGCTGTGATGCAATGCTTTGCTGGGCTGCTTGCGTCCGAAAACAGGCAGTTGGAAACCAGACAGTGAGGGAGTGAGCTGCAAGGCAACTGTGTGTGTGTGTGTCTGTGTGTTTCTACCTGGCTTCTTCGACTGGGAGGATGGGGTGGGATGCATCCTGGCGTCGCGGCTGAAGCCGTCCAGGTTGCCTTTGATGGCTTCCAGCGCGTCGTCTCGACTCTTCTCCCCTGTCTGCCACGCGTTCAAACACACACATAAAAGACTTTACAACCACAAACACCCCCATCAAGTGTCTCCATCTCACTGCTTAAACCCACAAGCCCTTAAACTCCCACTTGAGTTCTGACTGCACGGAAATGACTGGGGTGGAGTGGATGGCTGTTATCGGAGAAGAGGAAAAATGGGCCTGATTGCAAAAGAGGCTGCTGACCTTTGACCCTACCTTGGGCTTGACGCTGCTCAAGAGACGCAGCTTCTGCTTCTGCTCTTCAAACTGACGCCGCTTACGATCCTCCTCTAGGAGCCGCTGCTGCTGCTCCAGACGTTTCCTGGTGAGGGGAGACACAAACCAAAACAAAAACACTCAATTCATAGAAATACCAAAGCAAACATGAAATATGAATTTCAGACCAACCCCTTCCAATACACACACAAACACAAACAGGTGTAGTTTGAATGGGTACTTACTGGTGCTCCTCAGCCATCTGTTTCTGCAGGTCTGCGGGGTACTGTGGGCCAGGAGCTCTCATGCCCATAAACTGTGGCTGGCCCATGAACTGCATGCCTGGCGCCTGCATCCCCATAGCCATCCCTCCCTACAGGAGAGAGAGAAAGAGAGAGAGAGAGAGAATAGGACAGAGCAGGATGAGGAGACAGACAAAGGGAGGAAGACAGAGAGAGAGAGATAGACAAATGGCGGAAGACAGAGAGAGAAAGAGAGATGAGAGGGTGAAAGGCGAGAGAGATAATGACAGCAACAAGACAGGAAAAAGGGTTTCAGCGAGTTAATGGCAGACAAATAAGGGGAAGATGGATCGAGCCGCTCACGCTGATTAGAGACATAAACATAACAATCGCACTCAAACAAAACACTACCATTAACACTGTGGCCCTAATGCCATTCAAAAAAGCTCGACACACACCATAAACAGAACAAACTCACAACGTAAACACAAACAACCAGCTTGCCCCACACTCTCTGGGTTTGTCTTTCAGTGCATTGGAGAAGACAGACAAAAAGACATTAAAGGGGAAATCCGGTGTGAATCAATCAATAGCCCTGTTGTTCGATGTCGATGTCGAGTGCTGTCTGTAGGGAAAAAGAACCAGAAAATTTGACACAACAACGTGGACAGAATAGCAGACCAATAACTAACATTAACTAAATGGGCCACAGTGAAATTTTATTTTAAAGTGGGTTTCTGTGCACCATTCAGTTAGTGTTAGCTGTTGGTTTACTATTTGGTGTATGTTGCATTACATTTTCTCATTGTTTTTTCTTACCAACAGCACTCTAGACCTCAAACAACAGGGCTTTGACCGGATTTTTCCTTTAAATAGGCATACTTGGAGCCGGACACATGGCTCTTTAGATCTCCAACACTGACACTAACCATTCACCCAATACAATGTCGCTGTAGGAAAAAATGTAACCACACTTTTATGTTTAGAGGCTAAAACACCTATGATTATCTGTCCTTCATTAGTCTGAGGTTTACACTTGCTAAATTAGTGCTCTACCCTGTTGGAGACAAACACAAATGGGGCTAAGACATAGTCCGTGGGGACTGTCAAAATCAGCCCTGCACAGAGCCTTTCTCTGCTTCATATATGCATATATAGTAGCATATGCTACTATACATATATGAGGGCGGTGGTAAGGAACCTGGCTAGCGTGCAAGTAGCCTGAAAAAGTTGTGGGTTCGAATCCCAGCTGCCAGTGCTGTGCCCTTGAGCAAGGCACTTAACCCTAAGTTGCTCTAGAGGAGACTGGCCCTGAACAATTGATAGTTGACAAAGTTGTAAGTCGCTTTGGATAAAAGCGTCTGCTAAATGCATAAATGTAATGTAAACATATATCATATATTTACATATGAATGGAGTTAGAATAAATGAGAGAAGGCTCCAAATCATCTGATATCTATATAGTGTTAAGTATGAGCACTGATGCCACTCACCTGCATGGGCATAGCACCGGGTGCCATCTGCCCTCCAAAGTTAATTCCCATCATGCCTTGCATGTTGGGCTGCATGACGGGCACCATGGGGAAGGCCTGTTGCTGCTGGGGCTGCTGCTGCTGCTGCATAGGCATCATACCTGATGAGCACAGGGCACAGACTGGACATTAGATGCCATGGAGTTTACTGTACTGGTACACTTCTCTTCAGAACCAAACAGACTTTTAAGTGACAACTTTTAATTGACAAGTAATTTAGCAATAAATCGATTGGAGTCATTTAAAAAAAAAAAAAAGACTGCAACTTGTAGTCTGCAATTTGCAATTTGTAGACTGCAATTTGCAGCTGTACTCTGCCATGACAATGAACTAAATACATATCTTTTGATCTGACGACAAAACACGAAATGTGAGGACATAGCTTGGCCTTTGGGATACCCAGGCTGATATTTCTTTCATCATCTTAGCACATTTTGTCTGATCTGTACAGGGATGATGGCCTAGGTGACCTGATGACAGTGATTTTTAAAAAAAAAAAAACTCATTCAATTCAAAAATAAGAAGTCCAGTAAGTCATTTCCTGCTCTCACTCACAGAGATTTAACACCCACAAACCATAATGATACATATGATAATATTCTTCTAAAGGTCAATTTATACTCATCCATGAATATGCAGACTCATAAGCCCGGACGCAGACATGCAGATTCTCCAAGGGTACATGGACACCTCCCCAATGTTCTAACAATCCGTTGTGACTGGTCAGCTTGTATTGTTTTGGCTTTTTGCTACTCACTGTGGGTACAGTTAGCAATATGCTAGTTCACAGTAGAAGCTCTGGGAATAATCTCAGACATTGTTGTGGATACAGGGGATTTCCCAACTGTACTGTGCTATTTCAATAAAGTTTTGAATTCACCACTTTGTCAGCAGGCATGTCTTTGTAGGCAGGTATGTGAGAAGTTCACAAGCTAACACTACAATTGGCAGAAAACTCGTAATTTGCTTGTAAATAAATAATATTGATAACTTGGCTATTGAGAAGTGCTATATTTCTATTAGCAACATTAACAAAATGATAGAAAGGCAGAGCCAAACAACTTATTAATCATTCTATCACTATGTGGGTAGACTAGCGTCACTCCAACCAGTGTCAGGTGGAGTGTGTTGGTACACACGGCACACAGACATACATTGGAGAACTGTGAAAGGGAAACCTCTCCATGAATACAACTGCGTGTCTGCGTACTGATGGGGTTGCACAACCAAAAATTAGGCTTACGCCTTTTCTGTTCTGAATTGCTGACAGAACCTCCCATTCAGGCAGACAACACATTATGCAATAACAGAGAGTGCATTCCTCTATTTAAAAGCATTGATTTAGCAGAAATATGTATGAGAAATAAATAACTTACAAGTACTCTTGTGATCAATGGACCTCACTTACTGGCTTACCATCACAGATTTCTCTTTAGTTAAAAAATAAAAAAAGATTTTCTATTTCAACAAGAGAAGGTACAAGAGCTGCACTGAGAACAGAGCTAACAGAACAGAAATAAGGTGCACGTATATAGAATTCAAGCTATCTGGAAATAGCCTCCTTGAGTCTGTTTGTTACATTTCTGTGTGTGTCTGCGCTTGTGTGCGTGTGCACGTGTACACGTGTGCATGCATGTGTGTGTGTGTGTTTGTGCATGAGAGAGAAAGGGAGAGAGAGAGCAAGAACTATGATGACAGATTGCTACTTTGGGCAGAGAAAGGGAGGGGAGATAAAATGTGTGTTTGCACAGATGCTCCGTCTGAGGACGAGAGATGCTGAATGATTTATTACTGAGGGAGGCTGAGAGAAATCATAAGAAAAGAAAAAAGGGAACAAATGAAAGAAAGGGGGAAAAAAGACAGAAGACGACAAGAGGCAGTAGAGGGGAGCACTGAGACAACGAGGGCAGGGAAAAAGACACCACTAACACTATTGAGTTATTATTGAACTTCACAAGTAGGCTGCTGCTGACTCTTATGTGGGGTTGAGAGCCTCAGAGCTTTCAGGTATAGCTGACACCCTCTCTAATCTCCCTTTAACAACACTGTCACCAGCACTGCTTCACAGACACCAATACAGAAGAAGTTAAAATGAGAGCCATGAGACTAGTGCAGTGATAGGGCCCTACTTGGCACAGTTCTCTGGTGAGGATATATTGAAAACCAGGTGTAGCAATTGTTTTTTAAACCCTGTGGGTCTCAAGTCTTTTTTCACAATTTCAGAGTAGGACAGGCATCACTTTCCGCACAAGATTTGCAAAAATTAAACGAGGAAAAGACGAACTACTAGCTTATTCCACGGATGGAACGAAACATCTTACCTTGTGGAGGTCCCAGGCTCCCTCCTACAGGGTACATGAAACTAGAAACAAAAGAGATGGTCAGTGGTCACTTTAGAGAAAATTCACACAACATCTAGAGAGAGAGAGTTCTCACAAAGGGTGAAATTCTTCCTGGTGGTTAAGCCCGTTTTTGGGCTTAACCACCCTGGAGAATTTCGCCCATAACTCACAGATCAACGAACATTTCCTTTGACTGTACTTGAAAGATATGGTCTTCAAAAACTTAGGCTAGGCTAATTTACATGGACACTAAACACATAAGTCCACCTACTGCCTACCTACTAAGGTGAATAAGACGTTTAACTTTTTCATTGTTGCATTTTATTTTCATAGTTATGCATTTCATTTCTGCAGTCTTTCTCTAACATAGTATTATTATCTATTGTTTCTTTTACTGTTAATTAACTTAATGTTTTTATTTTTTGTTCACAAACTATTTTGAGTCAAGTCAAACGTAAATTGCTGTCTTGTGAAGATGACTGAGGGCAGTCTCCAAACCTGGACTGAGCAGGACTCCAAATCTGAGTGAACACACAACAGTCAGTGTGATGTTAATGAGATGAGTGTGATTCCATGACTATTTGGCATGCTCGAGCCAAGTGCATAAAGTTAAGGAGGCAGATGAAAACATATGAGAGGAGTGCACACACACACACACACACACACACACACACACACACACACACACACACACACAGGGTCTCCACGGATGGGGCAGTGTTCCGACACGCTCCAGGAGTCTGATTCGATAACGCTCTGCTGCTGTTCTGAGCAACAATTATCGATTGGGAAACTGGCTCGGTTGACAAGAGCCTGTTACGGAAGGGAACATTCTTTTTTTGGTAATTTGCAGCAGTCTGTCAAACACACAAACAAACAACGCCGGGAAGAGGGGGGGGGGAAAGAAAAAACGGGAAAACAGAACAAAAATATCACAAAACAAAAACAATTCTAGAACAGTGAATGTGGGGGTCAATGGAGAAAGAGTGACAACTGACTTCATATAGTTTTGATGGGCTTTGCCAGTGCCACTTACTCTGTGTTTAGCTCTACTTATCAAATAGCCTTCAGGACAGCTGGGCACACTCTCTAAGATGAGGGCACCATTCCACAGATCAATACCGTTCTCATTGCTCACAATGCTAGAACTGCATGCAGAATCACATTTAGGCCTGTTTGTTCAACCACTTCTTATGTTGATGCTTCAGGGTAAACTACTCTCATTTGTGTGTGTGTGTGTGTGTGTGTGTGTGTGTGTGCGTGCGTGTGTGTAGAGTAACAAACTGCAGGAGGAATAGGATGAGCAGGAGAATGAAGGTTATGTGGATGCAAATGTCAGGAAGGGATTTATGCTAAGCGGAAACAGCAGTCAAGGAGTGACCTTGTGCTCAAATTGACTCTCTCTGGAATCAAGCAACTGGTCAGATCATCTGCTGAGTCTCCTCACAATCAGCAAAAGAATAGGTTTCGGTCCATAAGTAACACTGTTCAACAGGTTGATATAAAGAGTGGGCCTGTAGCAGACAGCGTCAAAAAAGTCTAATAAGAGACAGCGGCTGCTACAGCTGTGCTATTCTGTGTAGACAGCTAAGATCTGACTAAAACGACACATCCCAGCACAAGAGACCCCCATCCTACTTTACAAAGGAGCAAAGGGAGTGAATCGTCAAGCATAATGGAATCTGACTTCAATGTGTAAGACGGTTTTCACAAAAGGAGATTAAAGTAAAAAGTAAAAAAAAAAAAAACTTTAATTGCTTAAATATTCACTAACAAAGTGCTCACAAGGGTTTACATTCAATTCTCAATTTCTATTCCTGACAGAACTAGCTTATGAAACCAAGGGATGGTTAGCTTGAAACCACTTCAAACAAAATGAAACCCCAACATCCTAACCGGCCTTCTCAGTTTTAGCTTAGGGCTACATGACTGAAGGCATGAGACAGTCTCCTTAGTGTCTCTGGCAAAAAGCATTGGGTCACAATGGGTTTCAACAACATCTGCAGCAGTCACCATAGCTTTTCTTTGCCACCCCACTAGCACAAGCCAGATTAAAATAAATAAATAAATAAAATGGTGGATTAAGGAAAAAGATTATGCACTGAGCACCATCAACTGTCAGTGAAAGGGGGAGGGGGGTGGGGGGGGGTCTCCTGTCACTGCCACTCTGAAATGTCAGACAGCTGAACCATACACAATCCACACAAACACACGCACGGCTGGCTGGGTGAGACGTCACGGGCGTGCTGATCAGAAAGGGGACCATTGGGGGGGGGCGGGGGGGGGAGAGGGCAGCATGCTGAGCGCTTTCTCTCCCATGCTCTCTGCGTGAGCACAAGTCGCACTTGTAAACATGAGATGCCTCGCATCAAACATGCAGGCCCCCTGCCCCGAAAAGAACCTTAATTATTTAACTCGCTGACTGTTCATGGGGAAATATGACTCAAGTGCTCGACTACTGCTGTTGCTGATGCCTGGCTCACTCTGAGATGTCTCTTGGAGCAACAGTTGGTCCCAAGCTGCTGAGCAACTTGAAGTAAACCAGGCTATGACGACACGGACAGCAAAGTACAGACGTTATCACATCTGCTGTGTATTCTAAGAAAGTGAATGCAAAAATATCTTCAGGCTATTTAAAGACTTGTCACATCGTGCTGGGGCAGTCACATCATGCAGGGCCCCTTCCTAGGAATACAGAAGAAAATGTCGACTTAAGCACACAGTAAATAAAACAGATTAAGATTGTCTGTGTTGTTTCCTGAATATTCTACCCAACTAGAGCAACGGACTATATTTATAATTGATACCCAAGTTTACTTCCATGCCTACTATTAATCATCATGAATAATTCTTCTCCATTACCACTGACAATAGATACCAACCACCGCTATACAACACCACCCACTATACTATCTCCTGTCAGTGGATTGTGGTATTGCTGGATGCTTTTATTGATTTATGCAGGTTACATTTATCTGTCCGCATCTGCATTTTTATTTCAACGCATATGGAGAGCTATTAATGTTCAGCACTACATTCAGCAGGAAGCTGATTCCCTGTGCAGCTGTACACTGGTGCTTTTCCTTGAAGCTAAAAACAGATTCGCTGCAGTCTGTTCCCATGCCTTGAATTCAGCAGCAGGGAAATCATATGAAAAGAAGGGTTCGGGAAACAAAATGCCCTATTTAACGCATGAATATTTTCCACCCTAAATCCCACCTTAGCTGCAAAGACAGGATTTACATTCTCTCACTGTTCTCTTTTTCTCTCTCCCTCTCTCATCACTCTGAAACACTACCCTACACTTCTGACAGCATTGTGACTGGACCACCTGGGATCGCTCCTAAACAAGTTGACATCAGCGTTGCAAGACAACGAGATAATGCAAAGGAAAGGGGAGGCGGTGGTGACGGGTCTTTTTCTGTGGCTGTGGATAATGACTCAAAGGGAAAGAGTGAAGTGAGTGGTGTTTGTGTTTGTGTGTGTGTGTGTGTGTGTGTGTGTGTGTGTGTGTGTGTGTGTGTGTGTGTGTGTCTGTGCGCTCATCAGACTAAGCATGCTGGAGGTCCTGACCTCTGAGCTGTGCGGCTAGCTGTGATCTGTCACAAACAGGGCGATGAGTCATTTGAGGATACAACCAGGAGCATTGACTTTAAATAAGTAAAAATCAGAAAAACTCAGAGCTAACTGCCTCAGTCCTACCATGTCCACGCTATGCCGGAAAGAATTTGTAACAAAATGTCTGAGAAATTACTAGCCTGATCCCTATACTAGGCCATAGGTGTAAGACCTAAATGAATGAACATGAAACACAATCTCAAAAACACTTCAGAGCAATCCGAACAACACAGATAAGAATGCAGATCCTGAAAATGTCTGTGACTAACTGTTGTAAGAGGATATGTCTTGACTTTGATGTTGTGTACACCCATTTCACAAAAACGTATTTCAGTACCAAGTCCCTGTTGACAGTTAATGGCTGACAGGGCCAGTAGAGTAGGCCACGAGACCAAAGAGCTGCTGGTCGGCCAGTCACCAGGGCGACGGCTCTGGACTTTAGGCTGATAGCAGATTGGCCATACGGGTCACTTTAATCCAGGGGATAGCAGAAGGCCCTGATGTCACTGGTCGAGCTGTGCCATCCGTGCAGTCTGCCACTTTGGCCAAACACACTCTTACTGCTCTATTTCAAGAGCCTGGGCAACAGGTTGGCGTCACACAGAGAGGACTGGACCTAAGGTCTCAACATTTCCCCCTGTAAGGTACGAATTGGCAAGAGAGTGGTTGCTTCCTACTGACACATGGCCAAGAATTACAATGTGGAGCCTTCCATCCATTTTAAAAACATAGCCTAGCTGCTTTGATTCATTTCATTAGGAATCCAATCCAAGGCGGTCTACTCTTAGTTGTGCTTGTTTTCCAGAGGCATCTCCAAAATTCCTTTCAAATGAAATTGGTCCCAGTCTCAGGTGTTGGGTATCAATGTTACCTACTGCCTCAACTGATACCAGACATCCATGCATTATTCAAAAGGTTCAGAAGTGGCTGTAGCCCTGGCTATAAAATAGTAATGAAGGCGGCCTTTTCATCACAGCCAGGAGATCTGGTGTGATCCCCCCCAGTCACAGGCATGCCGAGCCTCACAAGCACATCTCATCAGCATGGTTGTACCTCGGCTCTGGGTGAGAGATGAGTTGGTGCACTCTCTCTCTCTCTCTCTCTCTCTCTCTCTCTCACACACACACACACACACAGTAACAAGAGAAGCAGATGGATTTAGCAGCCAGAGTAATAAATGCATAGGATTTATGTTTTTTTTCAGAAGGGAAAGGGACACAGCAAGTCATAATTAGGATTTTAAAACCTTTTTATCCCCAGAGAGGTAAAGGGTACAGCAACTCAAAATTTTGGGCTGCATGGTTGAGTTTTAAAGGTCCCACAAGGCCATAGTGGCTATAAAAGACAAGAGATATCAACTAGTTGAATCTAGCTGAGCTAATTCCATCTGGCTTGGATGCAATTGATATCTATCTGTATCACTGTAGACAGCCAGAAAGCTACACCTAGCTATACGTTTCTGAATTGTATTGTGAATTGCATTATTACTGCATTTTCCTGTTTCTACACACAGTCAAACTGACGATCAAAATATTGTGACAGCCCTTATTTGACAGGCAAGGACACAACAGCTACGAAAACGAAACAATTAAACAATTCTTGAAAACAAAAGAAATTGTTATAGCTAATTTTACGTTATTGCAATTGCAATGGCTTTTCAACGATAAAGGCACAACTTTGCCTTCTTTGGCTAATGTGAGGATGGATCTAGATGACGGTAACAAATTTGAGTAAATTGGCTTACGTTACATTCAGACCAAACCAGACAGCTGTCACTGGATACGGCTACATCTACAGCTGATTATCCCATGGCAAGACTGTGAACTATAACATCAAATGAGCTATTCTTTTAGCCCTTATAAATAAGACTATAAAACCCACTTAATTTGTAGAGCAAAAAATGACAAAGAAGCAATTGTCTCGGCTAACCAAGACAACTGGCTACGATGTTCTTGGGATGGACACAGGTGCAATCGGGGAAATCGAATGAATGTCAGACGCGTTAGGTTTCCTAGCACAGCACGAATGACATTATTGGTGACAAGTGATAAGATGCGAAGTAATTCCACAACATCTAGCTAACTAATGTGGGTCATGGCATACAATGATTTTTGTTTTTTAATGGTAGCTAGCACTGCTAAGATAACATTCTTTCTGACAAGTCAAATACGTTAGCTGTATAGCTAGGGATGACGGCAACATTGGCTAACCAGCTATCATGTTGTGATTAACCAAATCTGATATGGACAATTGAGCAGAATTATCCATAACACGTAAATGGATTGTTTTCTATAAAGGCATGCAAATAGTCGTACAAAGAATCACTGACTACACCATGAATTAATAAAAATTGTACCTGCCACCTCCCCCTGATCCGGGCCGTAGCGCCATCTTAGCGAAACAAATCTATGGATGACATCACCAACACATACGTCACACATACTTCCGGGTCATATGTTCTGATCCAGTAATGTTTGTATTCTCATTAAATTATTATAATTGAAATCTGAACAAATGCATAAACCACAAATGACACATAACTTTTTCATGTTTGTTTGCTCTTATCTAGCCTCTTATCTAGGCTGTGCCTCAGCAGTTGTAAAAGGACAAGGCCCATACCTTGCTAAATTAGCCTACTCATATTTCATAGAAGCAAAATTGTCCCAATATTAAGTGAAGTCTTGATACAGTAAACATTTACATGTTTCATATCACATTGGCCTCTCTTCCAAGTGGCAAACACCTATAGTCATAGTCATTAACCAATTTAATCCACTTGGTGGCGCCATTATGTTTAGTTATTAAAATGGTATCAGAATGCCTATGAACAGCTGAGATTATTGACAGTGATTTTCATGATCACAACAAAAAATAACAAATGTCCTTCTGAAAAACAACAAATACCCCTACCATTCAGGTATGCTGACCTCAAATGCTGTAAATAAATACATCTCTTGCTTCTGATATTAAACCAAAGCACAAACTGAAAACATTTACATACCGAAACATTTAAAATTATTGTCTATGATTGTCTGACTTGAGTGACAGTCTAGTTTGGGTTACTGTAGCTAATCTGACAGAACTCGATGGACCATCGAAACCTAATATAGAATGCATGATAGGACCCTTTCTCTGAATGTTCTCTTCTTACCATCTTGCACACTGTAATAGACATTTTCCTTTGAATCGCTTAATTAAATAATTGGGCCATGAGTTTTTGTGTGTCCTGTACCATAAATTCCATCAGCTGGCATTTGCTGGCCCGAGATGAGTTGAGGTGGGACAGAGTTAAAAGGGGGGGACTGTGTTCTTTTTGTTTTCTGGGCCTTCATCTGAGAGAAGTACAGCTGTATGAGTGCTATACTAAACCCCTGTGCCATCCATCACTGGCAGAGCCCCTCTCCCAACACCAATGCGTAGATCACTTCAGAGGACAACAGCAAGTAAAGACTACACTTATGCTAATGCTGTTCATTTATACTGTGGCTGTCAGTGATGATCATTTCATTGCTTGAGCTGATGACAGTGAGGCTGGAAGAATGCATAATGAGGATTTGTTGGCCTTAAATTTATGACTGTTAGACTGAGCTTTGACATTTATTTTATTCTTTTTTTTATTTACTGTAGCCTACACAACAAATTAACATCAAGGCAAGCTACTGTGTCACTACAAGGCTGTGTTTATCAGGAAATGAAACATTTATTTATTTAGAACTTGGACATTATCTCATAAAAATGCCTTCAGTCGCAGACATAGATGTTCAAAAGTGCTTTAATATGAAGTTTCTCTTGCTGGCTTAGCTCTGAGCCAGCCATCCACAGTCCAAACCTTTTCACTGTTTCCTTGTTGGTGGAATGAATTGTCACAGAATTATGGTCCATGTGTTTATGATTTGTGTTCATATTGCTCTATGTTGTTGCTATTGTGTTACCATTGCTAGTGTATCAGGAGTATGTTGTTAATATTTCAACTATTTTAATAGTAATAGTGTAATATTTTAAATAGCTTTATATAAAAGCATTTGTCAAATCTCGTAACCATAGGTCTGGGCTGTAAATTTAGCAGGCTCACTCAGACTTCAACCTCTGTTAGTAAGAGATGCTGGAATAGGGAGGGGTGCAGATCCCTCTTACAGCAGGCCACCAAGCAGCATGTAGAGTTCGGTGAAAATTAACTCGGAAACCCACCCAGAGCACCTCACCAATCTCCATAAATCACGCCACCCTGGCAGCATCGCCCCCATGGTGGTACCAGTATAGTGACTGCTGGCCGTCAGAAATCCCTCAGTACCATATGATCAGTCTCCCCGGCCTGAAAGCCAGAGAATGGCCGCATATCATTTGCCTCCATTTGGAAACAATGACCCCGATCCCCCCCTCCTCCTCACCACGGAAAAAAGAGGCTATTCTCATTCTGGTGTCTTCGCTCTTTAGCCCACTGTAGAGTGGAAGATTGATTCTTGTGAGTCATTTGACCCAATACCTGGTCAACTCAAAGATATTCAGTGAGCTTGTAAATTATAGTAAGCTGTCAAGGTTTTTTTTTCCTCCACTGTCAGGGCAGTTTGTATGAGCTGTAATTTACTTTTCATTTTTTTGAGTGTTTTTAAATGTGAATTATTTTAGTAAAATTTGGGTTTTATTATGTCCACACGTGATTTGTCTGTTTTCCTGTTGTGTGTTGTGATTTTTTTGTGAGGTGGCAACATCAGTCTCATTGTCACACTAAATGTGGCATTTATGGCTTGCTGACTTAAATGACCTTTTCATTGAGAACTTGCTTTACATTTTTACAGGCTGATTGATGCATGGAATCATTAGTGTCTGTGCTCAGGCTAAATTAACTGATTTACTGCAATGACTGATTGAGAATAGCGTATTCCTATTGGACTGGAACAGGAATACAGTCTAGAAACTTCCATTTGCTATGCATGCACACCTCAAGAGATAGTTGATGCAAACTAGCCTATGAGCAGAACTCATAGCTCTAGCAAAGAATATCCTTAATGAAATTATCACTATGATAACTAGATTTGCAATTCCCAGGAATTACACAATGTATGCAAAGCAAACGTTTAAAAAAGTGCACTTACAAATTGACAATAGAAAATAAAGAATGCAGCATAAAGAGGAGAGTTGTTTAAACAGTCAAACTCTAAACAGTAAAACAGTAAACAGTTACTAGAGAAGTAGCAAGGAATATGTTAAAAGGACTTTTAACTGACGTTACTGGAATAAAGTTTTAAAGATTGATAGAGTCAATTAGACACTAAAGTACCACTGTTGCAAAGCTGAGGTTGTGCAGTTATGTGATATGCATTTGCTTTCTGTGTGATGTAGACTCCATCAGTAATCTTACAAAGAATGGGTGTGAATTCTCATGGACTTCATGACTCAAACACTTTGTGTGTGTCGGACCCATAGTGTTAAGTGTGGGCAGATAGTTCTTGGCCCTGTATGAAGAGTCTGGGGGCTTTGCATAGGGTTAGGGTAAGGGGTGCAGGCAGCCCTAGACTTTGTAGAGCTAACCTGATGTTTGGGGTTAAGCTCAGGGGTTTGGTAAGGGCTGGCAGGCAGCTCTGGGCCCTGTGTGGTGGGCCTATGGCAGGGGACTGGGCTCAGGGTTAGGGTAAGGAAACCTCGGGCCTTGTGGGTCAAGTCTAGGGCTTAGTGCTGGGCTTAAGGTTAGAGTAAGAGATGACACGTATCTGGGTTGTGTGTGGTGAGGCTGGAGCTGTGTCTATAGTACAGAGTAGATGTTCAAAGATGATCAAATATGAAAGATGTCTGTCTCTTTTAAGGCAGTGGAATCACATATCATCTCTTCTTCTCTCGTAGCTTGTGGCCCACAGTTTGTTCTAAAAATGCCCGGTACAGTGACACCAACACAGATTTGAAACAGTGTAGCCAATTAGGCCTGGTAGAGAGTGCCCTCCTGACCCCTCACTCCTGCTGGGCAGCCTTATCCGTTAACCCTTTGGGGCTCAGCTGGAGTTGATGTAGTACCCATTCTCTCAGGCCGGCTAAACACGCAGCAGCATTCACCCGGAAACTTCCATTTTCTGTCCCATTGTGCAACCCTTCTGTCCTCTCTCCTGCTAACCCTGCAACCGGTTTGCTCCCCATGTTGACCTCTGTGACCTTGTACCACCGGGTACCACCTCTGCACCACCACCCCCACGCCCCCAGCCCAAAACAAGTCCATGCAGTGCAACATACAGTAGAGCTCTGCTTCTGCAATAGTCATTTGGTAGTCTTGCTACAGAAGCTGAAAAATATTTTTTATTAGTGTAAAAAAGTAGTTTTACTGAGGCAGTCTTTCTTTCTTTTACATTACAGATCTTTCTCTCATGTTTTCTTTTGTTTTAGCAAAACCTCTTGAATCAAGTGTCAATAACAATACAATACAATAAAAGGTGGTCATTAACCCAGGGTTTTCTTACCCAGAATTCCCTCGGTGACAGCCTGAAAGATGTCAAGTGTGAAAGTGAATTTGGGTCACAAAAGCTGATTGGTCAGAATCACAATAAATTATTGATGTAACTATTATTGATGTGACGCAATATGATCTTTTTTCACCCTTTGCAGTAACTTGACTCAGCCATCAGCATCAACACACTCGCTAACTGAAAACAGAATCAGACTTCAAATCACTGAAATTGTTAATATATAGTCTATGCATATGCATATATGTGTACAGGGTTAGGGGTAGGGTTATTTCCGTCATAATGCAAACAATGGTGTTGTAATAAATTAGTCAACTTATCTTGAGCGACGTGAGATACAACACCACATGACTAACCCAATAAAGCTTTTATAGGTCAGACATTGCCACACCATAAAACCATGTCAAAAGTGGCACAAGACAATTAAGTGTCAAATCCATCCACACAGTTTTGGAAAAAAAAACTCCTTCATCAACCGTGTCTTTCTGAAAAAAAAAAAAAACACAGTCTGTTCAATGCAGATATTCACAAAAAAAACAGTCTGTTCAATGCAGATATTCACAAGAAAAGGTCGTCACAAAGAACTGCTGCAAAAGGCCCCTTTGACCCACAGACATGCTCTGGATGAATGCAGTTCTCCATGTTGTATTGTAAACTCCCCCGTGTCTCCTTAAAGGATGCTAATAAGCTTGGTTCTCTGACTCTGCGCCCATACCACTCATAGGGCCTATTTTCCATTCAGGGAGTTGCAGTTAAAAAGGGCCTGCAGTAAGATCTTTAGTGGCTCCCCAGGAGCAAAATCAAAGGGCTCATTGACAGACACACAGAGCAACATCATTGGATTACAAGAGTTGACCCAGCAGGACGCACTCTTACATAGCTATGGGCGACAGTCCTTTCAGGGTGAGACTTGCCTGGGTCAAAACAGCTTGGGCACAACATTGTGTGTTTGGGAAAACCACATTACCACAAGCTCTCTGGGACAGCTGTAAAACTGTGGATTCCCTCAGACTTCCTTATGCCTGATGTCTAGTTTGTTGAACGGTATAATTTGCTTCAGTGGATAAAAGGTCTCATACTAACACAATATCAAATTATATTGACCCATAATAACACTCAAGGAAAGGTTTCTATCACAAGGTGTTTGAATCACTAGAGGGTGTGTGAATGAACTGGAGTTAACCATTGGTAGTGTGGAATTCCTTCATGGAGAAACAACTTTGCAGGAAATTAAATCCAACATAGTCTGCTGATTGAGATCCATCAAGATATAGCTAGAAGACTTATACCACACTCTAAATACTCTACCACACTATACAAAGGACAATATTTGCCTTGGATTTTTTCATTGTGTGAAATTGGGTGCACTGTAGCTCAATGGGCTAGAGGGTCACAACATAAAACATTTTTCGATTATACCCCATCTCTCTCCCACTCATTTCCTGTCACTCTACTGTCCTATCAGAATAAAGGCAAAAAACCTTTAAAAAGTGGATATTAAAGCCTACATGTAGTGAGCGAGCAAATGATCACCATAAACACATATTTATACAATGGCAAGGCCATCACAACTTGCTGGGCCTTGTAATAAATGTCCTTGGTTGAGTTGACTCATACTGTACATATACCTTTCACATAAATCCTGTCACATAAAGTGGGTTTTGCTTGCTGTTGGGAGCTCAGAACATCATGAATGAATGCCCATGTTTTGTGTCACCAGGACAAACTGAAATAATCTTGGTATTCTTAGTACACTCATCAATCCCTTCTTTTGGGAATTCTGACAATTCCCAAACTATTTTCCCACCACACAGGGGACATTTTCTAATTCTGTTGTGCTCATATGAGGGGATTTTTGGGCTGTTTTCCTAGACTGGTAGGAGAGCAGCACAGGGGAGGGGTGACATAGACTCCCATGTTGAAGTTTCCCTCTGATGAACACAACACATTTCATCAGGGAATTCTTAACATTTTCCGTTCAAAAAAAACGTAATCAACAAGGGTGAACAGGTGATGTATTTTTAGCTGCCATTGTCATTTGAGGATTTACTCAGGGCCACAGTCATAAAGTTAATGACAGTGGGACACACAGACTTAAAGAACTAGGCTAGGGTTTCACCTGCAGACAGTATTAGTAGCATTTACTGGCAGAGGTTGTAGTATTAGAGGTTGCAGTTTGTAGAATTAGTGTCTAATTTAGACCAGCTAGCATAAGCACTTTGCAAATGTATAGGCTAAAACTGCAAATTCTATTAAGGTATTGCCTTTGTGTACTTTTGGACAGACTCTACCAAAAGTCTCTACCTTAGTCTTCTCAAATGTTTGAATCAAACTTCCTGCTCAAATAAGGTGTGTTATGAAAGTGCAGGTACTTTAGAACTTGTCTTCTTATCAGGCTGTGATACAAGTCCTCATAAAGGCCCATAAACAGACAAATGGGCTCACTGCTTCAAGGGCTCAGGGGAATGGCATTGTACATTGTTCCAACCACCTGAAAACACACACACACACACACACACACACACACACACACACACACACACACACACACACACACAAATATACGCACATTGACAATGTGACACAGTGTACTCTTAGGATCTTGGTCCATCAGATAACTTCTACAAACAGTGCTTGTCACACTTTGGAAAGGTTGGGAGGTTAAATCTGATCAATGGGCACACATTCCTAACACCCATGTCATAAAAACCCTATAGACCTCCACAGTGTGACATGAAATAAAATTGATGAATACACTAGAGGACAAGGAACAGAAACCAAAGACCTGACAACAATGTTTTCCATCAAACTAAGATAAGTTGTTAATCAATTGAATTCTGAATTCTGTACCAGAATTGAATTCAATACCAGTTTACTTTTAAGGAAGACAGCAACATGTAATTTTGAAAAACAACATCTTTACTTGAAATGTCAAGTTATTTGTGTACAAGTATAAATAATGATTTTAAAAGATTAATTTTCATATTTATACAAAAATAATACAAGAGAAATCACATCTTTTGTGGTTTTAGTACAAACTGTGAGCTGTAACCAGAATTTCCCTGGCAGTAGGTTGGTCCTCAGCAGATAAAACAAAATAGCATCACAAAAAATATATTTCACCAGTGACCTTTAAAAACTGTCTTTACAATGGTCCTAGGGAATGTGAAATGTTAATCACAGACAATGCATCTTCAACATTGAAAGTAGATACCATTTAAGCATGAATGTATTGCAGAATCATTTTAAAATTAGTCAGAACAAATCCATTCAGGCGTGTTTCACAATCAGGCTTTCTTGTGCCTTGTAGGCTGCATAGGCGTCTAATACTGTTTGCCCTAGAGTCGGAAGTAACTGATTTGGGTACAGCCCTTTCCAAAGAATTGGCGGCCACAGACACTGGTCTTGGGAACTTAATAAAATGACCTCTTCTAGCCTTTATCAAAATTACCACTGCAAGGCCAGAGACTTTCTGGCAGCACTGCTGACATGCTGAAAAATGACCAGGGGCTTAAACAAATGAAACTGGGATCAAACAAATTTGCACAAAAAGTTCCTAGTGATTATTCCATGGATGGTGTGGGGGGATATATAGCACGTTCACCATGATGACCCCACTATAAATGTGTGATGAAGTACAAAAATTATGCCTCTAATATCACCAACAGAGGTATAATTGTTAACCATTAATTGTGTGAGATATGCAAATTCAACCCAGCATTTTATGCTGGACATACAGACTAAAAATATGCTACAAAGGTCTGAATAATATTGGAGCAGTTCCATATACATTTATGAACGCTGGTTGTATTCTGACCAAGACTCTTCAACCCAGCTTTGTTTTGTCCTTCCAACTCATGGACATCGGGTCCAACTTCACATAGTTTCCTATTTCTTCATAATCAGAATCAGTACTGAATTATTATCACATTGTCGGGAAGGATCTGCTTCCTCCGTATTCTTCTAAACGTGACTGATTACAGTACCAGTGATTGCATAGTCCTTCCACAGTGTGTTGATAAGATTGTCTCAAACAAAAAACAAAAATCACAGTTCATATACAGAGCAAAACTCGGTAAAGCAGAACAAAAACAAACAAACAAAAGTACCAATTACATACAGCATAGTCCAACTGTTCCACACACTTCCAAACTGACAAATATGTACATACCATAAACAACAACAATGACAACAACACATATCTCCGTCATGCCTACAGATGAATGTCCACTGCAGAAAGCACTGAACCTTCCCTCATTGCTTGGAAGACTTAACCTGCAGGAAAGGCTGCAGTGTGTAGAAATTTTCCAGTGTGTGATTATCTGTAACTCACTCTAACTTCACGCTATACATAAAGCTTGGAATAACTGATTGTCATACAATAAGGGTTTGTGTGTACAGTGTAGAGTTAATGCTTTGTGGCAATAAAAAATAACTAAAGACTTCAAAAATATTTGGTGAGAGCAGAACAACACAAGAATCTGGGCTAGCATACAATTCAGTTCATGGGGAAGAGTCCCACAGCGCCCCTGCTGGTGATTTGATTTCTGCGCTACTGGCACATGATGAGAGTGCAGTGTCAATTTAAAGAACGTTTGAAACAGTGTTGACCACCAGTCTGGATATGCATGCACCGTGCCATGCCTGCTGTGCGTTTGTTCGTCACTTTAGTTAGGATTTTTTCTCCATCTCCAGGGTACATGACTCAGCTGTGACAACGAATACTGTTGCTAGTGAAGAACTTCAAGGCTGAAGGGTTAAGGTTGATCCAAGTTGATCATCCAACGAGGAAAGAAATCCAGACTGCTTCTTTCCTGTGCTTGCCTTGAAAGATGAGAGGTGGTGCATTTATCTTGACGATCTCCCTCTCTCTCTCTTTCTCTCTTTCTCATTCTCTTCTTTTACTCTTCCCTCTTCTGCCCCGGCAGCAAGTCGTGATTTATTGACTGACTCATCAGCTGGTGAGCAGTTGCCAGTTATTAGGAGTTGCCACGGATACGGTGGCGCATGGGTGGAAAAATGTGGCCTCGGTTGCTAGGCACCGATGAAGTCAGGTGTGCTTGTTCACCAGGCTTGCAGGGGACACTGAAAAGAAAACAGATCGAAAGAAAGGGGACAGAGAGAGATTTAGAAAGAGAGAGAGAAAAAGATGGGTACAGGAAGAATATTTGATTAGATTTCATGTACTGTATGACAATTAGACTGATTAGATTGATTTCAAGGCACATCCACGCTTTAAACATACTTAAAAGCAGACTCTCTAAACACTCACTAGCAGACAAGCTAACGTAGTGTAGCAGCAACCAAACCAAACCAATTTTTTTCTTTTTTCGCTTGTTGTTTGCAAAGCAGAGAACGCGTGCATGAGCCGTTTGCTTCCCCCCTGAACTTCCCGTTCTTGTGTGTGTGAATGAAAAGGCCACCATGAAATTATCAGCAACCCACACCAGCGCCACACCTGACCAAATAAATTCCTCATCCTGCTTTCTCTCTTTCTCTCTCCCTCTCTCCCTCCCACCCATCTCTCCTTCTCTCAATCTGTTCCTCAGGGTGCCTCCTTGAGTCACATTGAAACTGTTCCCTCTTTCTTCCTCTCCCTCCCCCCTTTGAGTGTTTGTGGATGTTGTTTTGCTTCTCTTTCAGGTGGGCGGGGGAGCCTGACCCTACAGTGACCTGCTGGTCCTGCAAACAGCCTCACCTGAGGTAGGCGTAGGGGCGGGGATGGGGTGGGGCTTGGGTTGTAGCGGCAAGGTGGTGGTGGAGGGACAGCTGATTGGTTTGTGGTCATTAGATGCTGGGCTCTAAGAGCAGGTGAGTTTCGGGGGTGGAGGAGGTAAGGGACTAGTGTGTGTGTGTGTTTGTTTGTTGGGGGTGGGAGGTCTGGGTAAATACTAAGGTAATAAAGGCAACTCTCCTGTGTCCCTTTTCACAACACCACCCAGACCAAATACAAGCTCTGATAAGAGTGGCATTGAAAAGGTTTACAATGCTAAAAAACTCACATATACCTAACTGCTATTTTCACTCTCCTGTTATATAAAACCTAAATGTAGGCATACTTAGATATACATTCACTTATACACATGCTCATCTGTACACAACTGTACACACATTTGTCTGTAACATGACTCTGTGCTGCACTAAGTCAAAAACAAACATTTGCAGCTATTTGTGTCTTTAGTCAGAGCAGTGTGAGAGAACAAAGGGCAGGTGACTGGGGTCTGGGGGGCTAGTGAAAGCTAATGAGGGGGCTAGAGTGTCTTCCTCCTCCAGCGGTGCTATGCTGGAGACTGGACTGACAGAGGCTGAGAGAAGTTACTGGAAAGCCCACGGCTGCTGAGGCTGAAGTGGGAGTGAGGGGCTTCAGAGAGGGCTCGGGCCCCGGCGTGGGAAATTGAGCGTGTGAAAATGAAGCACGGATGGCATTTCAGGCAAGAGCGAACATCGAGGGGGAGGGGAGGGGAGGGATGATGGAAAAGGGGATGTGAGGCGTAATTGCACGAGCACACACACACACACAGAGTAAGCACGCAGGCATGCACGCATGCACATACGCCCTTCCACCCCCTATACCCGCACCAAGAAAGGAAGTAGCTCGACCCAAGCATGCACCTACACTCCGAGTCTTTGATTTGCGACAGGGTCATTTCCTGATCTGAGAGAAGGAGGGCTCATGGTAGGGAGTGGTGCTGATCAGGGGATCACCAGGGGATAGAGAGATTAGAGTGATTGCGAGAGGAAGAGAGAGAAAAAGAGAGATAGAGAAAGTATTAGCATGAGATAGATGTACTGAAACAGAAAGAGGGAAAGTGAGTCACAGAGAAAGAAAAAAGGAGAAAAAGAAAAAGAAAAGCTAAATAGAGAGAGAGGGAGAGAGAGATAGGGAAGAAAGAAACGAAGAGAAAAAGAGAGAGGACAGTGAAAGGGAGAGAGGAGAGTGAAAGGAGGCATCGTTAATCAAGCAGCGTTCAGGTTGAAAGCACAGCTGATTGATTGGTTAGGTCTTTCAAAGGAAATAGGAATTCTGAGGAGTAGCCACACACCCTCCCTTAGATCACTGATTGGGATGTAAGGCGGGTCTGGCTCGCATGAGAGCCCCAGAAATTGATGGGGTCAAGCACCAAGAAAAATGGAAATGACTTTGAGCATTGGCTGCTGGCGAGGCTGTCCCCTCATTCTCTATCCTGACTATTTGCTACCAGCACACCAAACACTTCACCTCCATGTGCACACCATCAGATAAATTAATAAATGATAAATTAAGAATTGGATTGATTGGTGATTGACAGAAATGATAACTATTGGATCTTGTTAGTTAGATCAACCAAAGGGGAAAGTGCAGTGTCATCCAACCAGTGTTTCAGTGTGTGTTTATTTAGTCTAGTGTGTCAATCAGTGCAGTTACATGCAAACAAATTATTGGATTTCTGCTTATTCACTTTACTCTGATTCAAAATTGTCATGCAACTCGAGAAATCCAATTACAATTGGAGTTCATCAATGGAGATGTGTCATTAATATACTATAGAGCATGTAAATAGAATCAAAGAAATTGGATTTCTCTACATGTAATTGCACTGAGTGTGTCAGTAAACAAGTATGCTAGTGCTATATTTACCCAGGAGAGACCCCCCAGTTGCACCATCTTGTTTACAGGAGCATCCTAATGTGACAGGGATCAAACAAATCATCAACACAACACACACACACACACACACACACTCACACACACACAGATATGTAACACAGGACCATTTCACCTACCCCAAACTAGGTAAGTGAAAGTGCACTAAACCTTAAGTCTGTGTTTTTATACTGATGTCAATCAGGACCTCTGTGTATTAGTACTACTGACTGTGATGCAACCTATTGAACCGTGTAGAATTTTTTGAAAGTCTGGTTTTGTAATATGATTTGGTCCCAATCAAAAGCTGTTTGTTCTGATGCCTGTTTAGTAGTGACAGTAAGAGATCTGAAGAGATCTGAAGAGATCACAGACAGCGGTAAGTTGTGGTGTTAATCAGATGGGGGAAGAGAAAGCCCTCGAAAGCCCTCAGCAGCATGGAGCTGACATTTTCATTTGCCAAAATTGCTTGCCCCTGTGCCCCCTCCCCCCTCTTCTGTTGTCGGGGGTAACACAGTAGTGATGACGCACCTGTTTGCTGGAGGACATTGAGCTGAGGGTGCTGATGTTGGCGTCCGTGACGACCATCGCTGAGGGGAAACGTGACGGGTGAGAATACTGCGGGGGCTCCTGTTTGTGTGGGTACACTGCAGAGGAGGAAGGAGGGAGAGAAGGAGTACAGAGGGGAGTTTAATACACTTACAGCACAACTACAACAACTGTCATCTTCCTACACAAAAGTGAGTGGGAAAATGAGACTGAGTTACATAACACTGACTGTGAACAGTAGCAGTACATTCTCACTTTGGCCATTATGACATGAGAGAGAGAGTGTGTGTGTTTTTATGAAGCACACCTTGTGCACTGAGGCACTACCTCTGTGTTTGTGTGTATGAATGTGTGTATGCATTTTATACATGCATGTATAAATGTAAATTCTGGCTTTTTATTTTATGTGTATCTCCGTGTGTGTGCATGTTTGTGTGCGTACTCACTGTGTGAGTGTGTGACTGTGGCCATGAAGGGCTGTTGGCTCATGTGTCCAGGCGAGGGCTGCATAAGGCCCTGTTGGTGATGGGGGCTGTGCAGCGTCTGGGAGAACTGCACCGGCTGCAAGGCCGCCAGGCTGCCTGCCACGCTGTTGATGACTGGCACAGTTTGGGCCTGCGACGTATTCAGACCTGGGGTGGCCACAACAAGGAAGGATCAGATGAAGGAACTGTACATAATGTCACAAAAAACGCTGTGCTCTGTGTGTAACTGTGGGATGTTGATTTACTCTCTATTTGTATAATGTTATGTACACGCTTGATGTATTCAGTGTACTATTTATTGTGTGCAATAGTTTATTTGACCTTCTACTCACTATTTATTGGCAACACAGGACATACTGTGTCTAAAAGAAAGTCAATGCCAGTTTTAGGATTTAATGAAAATGTGTTTTTAGCCAGAATTCAACATTACTACTCTCCCTGATGTGGTATTTATTAATTTGTAATTTATTATTTTAATTTATTAACATTTTTATTATTTAATATTATTAATTAATATTAACATTTATTTATTAATATGCTTTCTCTTTTACAGTGACACCTTTGGGTGCTAGCAAGCAGCGGGTACTCACTCTGTGCGATGGCCATGACACCAGACAGGGGCATGATGAGGTTTTGGGCCTGCTGGTGAGGGTGGTGGGAGCTGTGAATGTTGGTAAGCGTGCTGACGGGGGGCAGTCCTCCACCCGACACAGAGATCTGCACACACACACAGACACACAAATAATACACATTAGTTAGAGGTCTTTGAGGAAGAAGGCAAATGACATAGAGACAAATTCCAACGTTAAAAGTTTAAAAAAGGAAAGATAAAGAAAGAGAAGAGGATGGATAAAATCCCCAAATCAACCATGAATGTGTGCCTTTGTTTAGCTTGTTTGTATTTTGTTTCATTAGTTATGGTGTGGTCACTCAATCATGAAGCTCCTATTTGAATAAACTTTGAGTCAGCCAACCATCATAACTGACCCTCTGTCTGCGAACACAGACAACCTGTTGACTCCAATCTACAGTGGACAGTACAGTACTAAGTTCCACTCCCTCTAAATCAAGAAAGCCGTCTTCCTGGTTCACCTAACGCTCCTCAGTCTCTCTGCATTCCACATAAAAAAAAGAAACTGTAGTACTGATACATCATCAGTTGTTCAAACATGAGCAGAGAGTGGAAGGGAACTGTTAGCGATGGGAGCACAAATTGACAGAATCAAAACAAAAACTAAAAGTCAGGAGGTTATTTTGCTAAATGTTCGCAGCCTGGCCACGTATGCTAATATGAAGGCCAGCGCTGGCTTGGCCTTTGTCAAAAGTCTAATATTTGGACAGAGGTAAGGACAGAGGCTGGGGAGGGTTGATGGGAATGAGTGGGGGGTAGGGGTATGAGAGGGTTGGGCAGCGTGGCGCTCGGAGTTTCTGATCATTTTTCTCCTGTTCTGAAGTGTGAAAGAACCGAAAGAGAAGTCCAGGCTCCACATAATCAGGGCTTGTCACCCTTTTGGCAAAGCAAGCACCGCCCTGCCCTTCCTCCAGCTTTATGGGGGCATTTAATCAATACAGAGGCAGAAAGCCTCTTTGTCAAGAGTATTGGTTTAGTACCTGGGCCTGCCTGACACACACGCACACACAAACACACACAGATACAAACACGTACTGATGTGGCGTCTGTCGCAGGCTGTCTATCATACTAATGGGCCAAGGCCTGTCTCCTGTACCCACAATCCTCACCAAAAGAGAGACACGAAGTGTCAGTTCTATCAGCAGTTCAATAGTCAGAGAATAACGGCTTGTATCCGTGTGTGTGTGTGTGTGTGTGTGTGTACGTGTGTGCGTGTAGGTGTGCGAGGGAGAGAGAGAGCATGTGTGCACAGCAGGTTTGTATGTGTATGTCTGTGTGAGAGGTAGTCTATAAAGTATGTAGCTCTGAGTTGCAGATCTTTGTTTACATATGTGAATATGTGTTTGTTTATGTGAACATTTGTTTATCTGTGTGAATGTAAATTAATGAGCAGTGTCTGTAAGCAATGTGTCTCTGTGTCAGTGTAAATAAATGTGTGTATACGTGTGTAAGTGTGTAAGTAAGAGAGAGAGAGAGAGAGAAAGAAAGAGTGTGCATACTTGTCTGCGACCCAGTTTAGTGTTTCTGTGTCAAGTACTATGTGTGGCGTGGACATGCTTATCTTATCTGGGCTGGGAAGGGCCTAGGTGTGCTGTGCAGCACTGTGCTGTGCTGTGCTAATGCTAGGCTGAGCTCTGTGTGTGTGTCTGTGAGCTTGTGTGTGTGAGTGAGTGTGTATTCACCATCTTGGCGTCTGGGGACAGCAGGTTGTGGCTGGGATCCAGCGCTCCTGGTGATACTTGTTGCAGGACCGACTGACTGGTCGCCATGCCACTGTTGCCGTGGTGACTGATGGTAGACGAGGAGCTGACTTCGCCAGGTCCCTGGTGGTTGTATCTAACACCTGAAGCAAAGACCAAAGAGAGACAGAGAGATAAAGAGAGAAAGAGAGAGAGAGAGTAGCAGACAGACAGAAATAAGAGAGAGTAAAAGAGTGAAAGCATTTGTCAGTATCTGTATCATTTAAAAAAACACAGAGACACTTAACAAGCAACACATAACACCAGGCATGTACAGTAAGAGGATTGTTTTTTCTTCCTTGTAACACTGAAGCTGACCCAGACGCAGGAGCTAACTCAGCTAAACACTGTCTCTCTGCCAGCGATAAGCATTTCACACACCAAGTGTACAGACTACACTACACTACAGTCTAGTTTCTACGTACTGGCTGAACACACACACCCACACACACATGCACACACACACACACAGAGATAGATTGACAGACATATAGACAGACGGAGACACACACACACACACACACACACACACACACACACACACATACACTTTTGAGGTAAGGGAAATCTTCTGTGTCTGAGTGTAGGGGATTATTGTGGTATCTGGTCCTTTGTCAGTGGATTTCTGTAGCATCCATCACACAGACACCAACACTTAATCCCACATCGAGACCTTCGTCTCTGACGCCCCTGCTCCCCCACCCCACAAAACAAACACGCACACACACACACACACACACACACACACACACACACACACACACACACACACACACACACACACACACACAGATCTCCTCTTGACCAGCCAGGGCCACAGGAATTTCGCCCTCCCTGTATCAAAATGGATGTTTGCCAATGCAGGCCTGTCTTCAGATACCTGCTGAGCAAACATTACGCAATCCCCGCCAATGTCAAACACATTTTTACCCAGGGCCGCCTGCCTGGCTTAGGCTCCCACACTGTCACCACGGCAATGAGAATGGAACAGATATACACACACCGGCAAATTTAGGTCTGTCACTCACACACATCTAAGACATGGGGATATAACATGTAGTATGTTGTACACAGTAGGAATGCAATGTTGTGTATACCACCACCAACATCCCGCGCAGCTGCAACAAAAGGCCTCTGGTTTGCAGAACAGTCTGTAACTCAGTCTTAATGAAGATGCCGTCCAGGTCATTGTTTCTCCGTAAATACAGGGTCAAGACATATGTCTATTGCCCCCGGCCAGCCAGCCAGCCAGTCGGCCACCACCCCAATCCCCTCACCCTGTCGTTTGTCTTCCTGGATGGACTGCCCCTGACCCATCTCCTCTGTCCACTGTCACCCCACCCATACCCCACTCCACCCTGTCCTTCCCTGTGTTGCCAACCCCGTGGCGCAGCTCAGAAACTTGTAAACACCAGCGCAAACAATAAAGCACTCAATCTGGCCGACGACCCGAGTGCGAGCACAATGGCCCCGGGCTCATAAACAGAGTTTATTTCGCTGCTGCCTCTTAAAAGTGTGCAGGACGGAGGGAGGGAAGGAGGGAGAGGGAAGGGTAGAGAAGAGAAGGAGGAAGGAGTGAGGTGAACTATTCAGCTTCATCTTTGTCTGGACTTGGGGCTGTCTGGTCCCTAGTCTGACTCTGACTAGAGGCCTACTGACCGCTGAGCCCCCCACCCCCCCCCCCCCCCCACACACACACACGTCACCCCCCCAGCCCTTCAAGTTCTTCAAGCCCCAGTGTTCAGGATGGCCTACAGCTACCAATGGGTTTTGCTCCACTGAGCAGGACAGACCAAGGCCTCTGTTTCCACGACAACAAGGGCAATAAAAAAGGTTTAAAACGAAAGAACAACATCAAAAGCAATTAGGCTGTGTATCGTCTCCATAGCCTTGCATTACCATCTATAGAGTGAGGGCATGAATAAGAACCAGTTAACTATGTCAAGATATGGCATTTAAGTGAATGCCTCATTTCTCAAAGGTTGTGATGAAAAACTAAAAAAAAAGACTGGGATGATGTGAGACAAGGTGTGAGTTTTACATAGACTGGATCACTGAAATTAAGACACACCTAATCAAAGCTCATTAAAAGATCTATTGCAAATATTTTAGGATCAAATGTCACTGCTGGGGGAAGCCATCTCTGCTATTAAGCAAAGGGAGGGCGAGAAACCTTCTGGCCACAGAGGGTCTCTTTCTCTGGAGGCCTCTGGTTCTCCGCGGGGCACGGGTGTAATATCAAAGCCCTTCCCCAGGCAGGGCTCATTACGGGCCGGCCGCATATGAGAAGGACCTCCCCAGGCCCGGCAGGGCGTCCCTGTGCCTTTGTGCTCCCTCTGTGTCCTCCCCGAGACCAGTGCAAGCAGAGGGCACAGATCCCAATGACTAACCCCCCCCACCCCCCCTCCACAGGGTCAAAACTCCAGCATTATGTTGGCCCTTCAACCACTGACTGTTTCGCAGTTAAAGTAATTCTACCACAGTTCACGGTGAGCAGTTTTAGGTTTACATCCATTTTGGGTAAAAAAATGTGTGGTCTATAAATTAATTAGCGATTGTCCTCCTCTCTCTTTGGATTAGAGAGGTTAGGCTCGTGTGTGACAAATTCCAGGAATTTTGGCTGTTCCCAGATAAAAATAAAACACTTGAGATAAGAAGAGATCTTATGGTGATAAAATTCTCAACTCGGATTATAGATACAAGGCTGTAGACAGCCAGTGCTTTAAAACCTCTCTTCCTTCAGCCCAAACTCAAACAAACAGAACATGGTAAATAGTCAGGCCAGCAAGTCGGTGACATCTCCATCTACAACAGACACTGTTTGTCCACAGTGGGTTCCCATAGTTCCCCCCAGCTTGTCTTTCAACACTGCACACACAGACGGACACACACGCTCAAACACATGTGCACAATCAGCAGGTTTACTCTGGGCAAACTGATTATCTTTTTCTTTGTGTCTTTGATCGCTCATGAGTCTATATTCCAAGAAAAAGTCCACTTAAATCTCATTGAGGGTGTTGGAGAATAATTGCTGTTGTGAGTGCAATGGATGAGCAGGTAAAACAAGCGTCATAAAAAGAGAGGGCACTTGCCAGTTTGTGAGATCAGAGGACTTTTGGCTGTTTGACTTTGCTTTCCTAATGGGACCAAAACACAAACAGTCACAGACTAGGATCATGGTCACACAGACACACACGCACGCCCACAGACGCACACAAACACAGACAGCCATGCACACACACACACACACACACACACAAATGGCCACCAATGACCTTCTAACAGCAGCAAAACGCCATGTTCCCTTATCGTCGTCCATTGGCCCGATCAATAAAACCTGCTGGTAAGTGTCTCTCTGAACTGACCCCGGGATGACCTCTTTCTCACACAGTCTTAGCCAGACTCTCTCTCCCTCTCTCTCTGATTATTTCTTTCTCAGCAATGGAGGCAATACCCCATCAGTCCTGTCTGCCCAGAAACGCCATGGCACCCCTGGTCCTGGTGGACCCTGCTCTTGTGGCCTTTGCTCTACTGGGCATGCCTAGCCCTGGGCTATTTTAGCTGAGGTACAACTAAAGACTTAAATGATAAATAAATAAATTTCACCAATTGTTCCCGGTGAAACGTTGTCTCGTCTCACTATGTACTGTGTATATGGCTGAAACGACAATAAAACCCTACTTGACTTGACTTGACTAAATACATAAAACATCCACTCCTCCTCCTATTCCCAAAGGGGCCAGTGGAGTTAAATGAACCCAGCCTGCAGTTATTGCAGTCCCCTAATGTACCACTGACAATGGGATTCCCTGCCGAGCCAGGGCAAAGGCAGAGGGGAGGACAAGAGGGATGCAGAGGGTTGAACACCCCCACCCCCACCCCACCTCTTTCACCCACCTAAACTTGTATCAAAGGGCTGGGAGATGTAGTAGCCAGGGGATTTTAATTGTCAATTAAGCACGCATAATAGCAGCCGTTGGCCTGGCAACACGAGGCGGTGGCCTGCTGTGCCATTATTGTGGTGGCTCAGTGGCCGACACGCAAAAACAGCTGAGGACGCCAGAGAGATGACTGCAGGACGCCTGAGAAGCGCAGAGAGAGAGACGAGAGACCTCGTACTGGGACATGATGGTTGCCCTCTAACCTTCAAGAAATTAAACCCAACCCAAAATCTCTCTCTCTCTCTTCTCTCTCTCACTTTTTCTCTCTCTTCTGAGGTAATTGACTGGTCAGGTATGTTGTAGGGAAAACTCCATGAGTAAACAGACAACACACTGATGGTTTCCAAGCATTACCAACAACACCCTTACCCTCCAAAACTCCAAACAAATTAAAAAAGACATTTTATGTCCCTAAATATTTTTCAGATAACTAACAATACAGAGATACAAAACTTCCGCCAGGTAGACAGTAGACTGTTGTCAACAATTGTCACTGCCATAGAATAATCAACAATGTTGAAAATCTATCTGAAGACAACATTTAACTTTATCAAACATTGATAGTAGATGTTACAGAATGAGCACTGGGCTTGCCACTGACCCAAAAGTGACCCTGGCAGCAAGCAAGGAATAGAAGCCTCTTGCGGCTGCCAGCCTGTGCTGACTGAGAAGAAGAGATTGCAGGTACAATGCAGATTGTTCTCTCAGTGTGTGCTCTAAGAGACCAGAATAACAATGGCATTTACACAGCTCACTCACTCTTATTGATCACCTCTCTCTCTATCTTCACTTCTCTCTTTTCTCTCTCTTGTCTTTTTTTAGCTCTCTCTCTTTCGTCCTCACTGCAGTCCCCACCTCAAAAAAACATGCATGCTTTCTGTTGTCACTGATCTCATCAACTGTGCTTTTCCCTTTCAAGCACCTTTTTTTAGTTGGATCAGAACTCTTCACTGATCACTGATTTAATCCCCGATGACGGATGTGTCAATGATGGGACTTGATCTTTGCAACGAGTCCTGAGCCAATTTCAAATGGGTCCCAAAAGGTGTGAATAACAATGCCGACATGATATACGAGAGAGAGAGTAAAAGAGACAGATTTAGTTGGGGGGGATAGTGTGCATGCATGTGTGTGTGTGTGTGTGTGTGTGTGTGTGTGTGTGTGAGTGTATGCCCCCCTGTACATGAATGAGACAGACGTACTCGGCATCTTACTGGGTGGGGAGTTGCTGCTTTGCGGGTGATGGGGGGAACCATGCGAGAGCAGGGGGTTGAGACTGTGGGTTGGCCCGGGGTAGGCATCCATGGCCAGCTTCTGACGGAAGGCCTCCTCCTTGCGGCGGTTGGCAAACCAGTTGTACACCCGCACCTCCGTCACCAGATTAGATCCAAGACCCTGGGCTTTGGACGGGGAGACTCCCCGCTGCAGGCACTCAGCCCTGGAGAAAGACAACACTCAGTCAGGCCAGAATTACCACAATAACCTCCAGTTTGTAGAACACTAAATGCTGCTGACATTTCGCAGATGTCTGCTGAATATGGGTCAATTGCATAACTTATAGGCTTGCAAAAGTCAAAAGTATTCTCCTTTATCTTAAGAGGAGTCTATACAAGTGATGCAATTGTTGTATTTAAACATACAATATGTACCAAAAAGAAATATTTTTAAAAAATCTACCTGTTGCATTCCTCCACCAGAGCCTCCCGCTCCTCCTTGCTGGGGTTCTTCTGCCTATCATAGGCCTGGTAGAGGATTTGCTGGGAAGCGGGCCCCCACTTGAAGCGGTTCCGCCGTAGTTTCTTGCAAGCTGGCTCGCCACCCGGGTCATCACCGGGCTGTGCCATGCCCTGCCCGGACTGATTGAACTCTGGGAAAAAAAACAGCACCTGATCCTGACTGCCTTTGTCTGTCATACTGACAGAACCTTGACTTGCCTGGTTGAACTCTGCAAAAATAAGAGAAGGTACAATTGATCCAGGCAATGTAATGTGAGAAGCAGTGAGAACTTATGAATTTAATATGTAATGAGTTTATTTGGGGGTAATAGTGCACAAACTGATTAGAAACAGACTGAAAAGCAATTAATAATTTTCCATGCAAACTCAATCATAACTCCTTGAAATGTTAAGGTGCCTAGGTAATTCTATGACATGCAGAGATTGTTGGTTTTATACTCGAAATAAAATTAGGCCTATACTGTTGCAGCAGAAAATAATTTCGCGAAAATCAGCATAACATAAACAAGCATGGTCATCATTTTTAGTTAAGGAATTTATTAATTATTTGAAGAATCTGCGATGACTTAAATAAAACTAGGCCTGCACTTAACATGCAACTGCATTCACAGAGAGGGCCGTTCCCAGACAAATGAGCATACACGCGCTTTTTAGTAACGTTAACTTTTTTCACAGTTCCTACAAGCAAGTGGAAAAGAAGCCAAAAACCGAGTAAAATCTGTACTTACGTCGCAGAATTTCCCTCTGTTTCCTGACGTACCAGGTGTACAGTGCAGCTCGTTTCTGTGTTTTCATGGGCGTGCCTTTGTTGAGGTGCTGCGAGAGGTGCGACTGGTTGAGCCCGGTAACATCCACCACCTCGCGCTGTGGGATGTTGTGCTGCTGCATGTAGCCTTTGATCATGCGAGCAGCACGCCACGGGTCCTCGCTGAATGAACAACAGGGACAAAACAACAAACAGGAAACATTACTGATTTGTAAATCCACACCGTAATAATAGCCTAAAAGCTGGGGTTGTTTAATTGTCTAAATGTCCACGTTTCTCTTCCGGCAATGCTTAGTAGACTACATGCTTTTCATATGCCAGACTGACACCAGACAGTCATTTTCTCTTTTTTCTGCCATATTGAATTTTCATTGGTTTCGTTTTGTGCCTTTCGTTGAATAGGGTCGTAAGTATGTCTACAGACAACTGTTAAGAACTGTTAAGTACCCTAATAAAGGATCGTTAATCATTTGATTCAATAGGTTGTAAATACTTTCAAAGGTTAGCCCATGTGATTATCGGCATGGACCATGTTGTAATTGCATAAAATGTGTATAGCTCAGCCTATATACTGAATATATATATATATATATGTGTGTGTGTGTGTGTGTGTGTGTGTGTGTTTATTCTTAAATACTCAATATATGATTACGAAGATATCTTATATGCCATTTCAAGCACTTTGAATGTCGCTGGCCTAATTTATGCCTCATTCTTTAATGAATTCCTATTGCTATATTATTTTCAATGTTTAATTTAAGATTCAAGTTCAATTCAGTACGCTCAAATGATTTTAATATAATAAGATAAACTGAATTGGCTCTAATAGGCCCTACTAAATGTAGCCTACCGATATAGCAGCTTAAAATGTCAACTTAATGTCATTCTATTATCATTAAGACTTGAAAAGTTAAGGTGTATCCCAAAGGTTTGTGATAATGCTACTTAGTAGTTTAGGTAAAGTTTTAGGTAAGGTTTTGCCTACGAGAGCCATGCAATGAGACCTTTTTTTCCTGCGTGCTCGGCGATAGTTTTAAAAGCGTGCGCGGCACCCAGATAAATTGCTAAATTATATAACATAAAGATGGTAACTTACCCTTGTAATTTCAGTTTAAATAGCACAGTGACCTCACTTGTGATCCTTACTGTAGGAAATCTACGTCGACTGTTTGATTTAGAGAACGCCAACGTTTAAGCTTGTAGAGATGTTGGTTTATAACTTTCGACAATGAATAACCAGATCTCCATTCACTCTAATCATACGCCACTGTGTATCTTTCAGTTGATGATTTATAGAATAAAATTAATAATAACTCTACTCCACGTGGTTTAGTTTTGATTTTTGTGTACTAGACTGCATGTTGACACGAATCCTACAGTCACTGTAAATTATTAGGCCTAATTAATTCTAAACACCAGGAAAATGCGGTATCCTTACATTTGTTATTTTAATAAAATACATGTAACGTCTGCTATACTTTCTTGATATAAGGAGATATACGCATAATATATTATAATTATTGTTTATAGAAAGGCTTTTATAGGCCTCGAAGTTTTCTCACAATGGTAATTTTCTATCAGGACATTTTTTTAAAGCATCCCTTAATAAGCAAATGATCTGTTGGTGTTTTATATTCCTATCCCCTATATTGGTAAGTGCATTTTTATCATGACACAAAACCACCACTTATAATAGTTTTGGGGAGATATCAGTTCATCTTTGGACATGACGCACGCCTAGTTAATAATAAATAGATCTTGTTCTGTTGATATTTTGCTAAGGTAAAGGAATAATAAACTATGTAGATAATTAGTAACCAGAAAGAGAAATGTTTAGATACTGGCGCGTTATTTAAATGTTCTTAACATGATGTTCATAATTTAGGCTGCATTATGAGAGAAGGCCTTGGCCTTACATTTAGCCTAAGGTCGCCTTTTATGGGAATAAGCTCGTATGTGGTGTTCACAACAGCCAACATTAGTCTGATGCAACTGTCTTTTAAAGCTAAGTAAATAAATTTTAGACTTTAAAAATGAAACCTGCAGACCTTTGGAGAGGAGAGAACTAATTTCCCAACTTAAGTAGACATGTATAATTTTGGCCTACAAGAATATTTCAAAACTGTAAGCCGCTGATCATTTTATAGTTAAAATTCATAGTCTACTAAGATCCTACTTATTTACAAGGCACATTTGAAGTTCCTATTTTCCTGTCAAACAGGAGCGTAACCATCCTTGGACTGTTGAACTTACGCTAACATGCGGTCCACTTCTGCCCTCTGTTCCGCTGCCTCCTCTGTGTTTAGCGACTGGAGCTCTTTCAAAATCGGCGGTGTGTCGAAATCATCTCCGTCCTCCGAGCCCTCGTCCCCGGATAACTTTCCTTTCCCGTGTCCGTTAGTCAGCGTGTGAAACACCGGCTTTGAGTCCGTGTCACTCCCATTCATTTTAGAACTTGACGGTGACATCTGTAAATTCTCCAGTTTAACTCCAAAGCTGGTCGGCGTGGGATCCATGTCGTCCAGTGCTTGGATAAGCACATCTTTGGTTACTCCTGAATCCAGCAGGGCGCTTAGAAGCTCCTGCTGCAAAGATGTCAACTTGGACACCATATTTGCAAACATCAAAAAAGTTTTTATTAATTTCCACGTCCTGATTTATTATTTCTAAGCGCTATTTCAGGTGGTCCTGTACATGAAGGCAAAATATAAAAAACAAGACGAAATGTGACAAGTCTTTGCCTCTATCTCCCTTCTCCCGTGTTTATGTGAATTTCCTCACAAAGACACCTGCTTGACTCACTTCCCCGTTGGCCCGAGTGGTATGACTTGCCATGATGACTTGCTTTCGTAAGAAGGGCAATATAACCCATGCTAATGAGGGGGCAGGGAACAGTGGCCCTCCATGCAAATGCTGCAAAGCAGAGCTGGCTGTGTTGACTGAGCCGTAGGTATATAGACAGTGTTTACACACTGTGCTCAGGCGCTTTTATTGGCCACCATTATCGGCCAAACTTAGTGAACTTTGGACCCTGTTGCCTACTTTCGTTGAATGGGTGGGACTAAGAATTATTATTATTATTATTATTATTATTGTTGTTGTTGTTCTTGTTGTTATTAAATTTGCATTATTATTGTGCTGTGGCCTGGCAAATATGCGGGGTGTACAAATGAGTTTATGTAACCTATGTATTTATTTAGGCTGTTTATTTTTTTTACAGCAAATAACTTGATATAGATAAAACTGGGGCACTTATACCTTCTGAGAATCCCATGTCTAACAATAGTTTAATCAGTGGTATATAGGCTAATAGCTTGCTTTTGATCATTGTTGTTCTTTTCCATTCAGTTCGGCAACAGCGAGAATGTGCTACGACCGTGATGGATAAACTCCTCAAACAGCCTGTGAATAAACACTTGTAAAAGGCGGCACAGTTCGTGGACAGACCATCGCTCTGATCCCGGGCAGTTCAAACGCTGCTGTGACAGAATGGGGCGCAAGGAGGTGGTCGGTGACCCCCGGTGCGCGCAAGCAGGTGCCTCTGAATTCTACAGCAAGGCATAGAGACTAACCTGGTGACCTTTACTTGACTTGACAGGGCAAGTTGCAGCTACATGCAGCCCATGGCTACACAATATAGCAATTACTTAAGCGCTTTATAACACCTTATGGAAAATCATGGGCTACCACATTAATTATTTTGGCAGTTTAAAATAGATTTTTTAGATGGTGAATAGCCATATTTTAATGTCTAGCCTACTTGTAAACCACGGGCAAGTTCCATAATTCGTAAAACCAAATTCCATGACAATTTATTTCTCTAGCGTCCTCTATTGCATATTGCGTGGCAAGCTTTCAGGTGATCTGGAGAGGTCATAATTCACTTTTTTCAGTCTTTTTCTGGATGTAGCCACAATGGGTGTTGCACTTGCTACTGCCTCAAAGTGTAATTTAATTAATGTCACAATCATCATACATTCCCTGTAAAAGTTCCCTAACTCAGAGAGTCAAGGATGTACTTCGAGCCTGCGAGAACTGCCATCGATCCATAATTGAGATAGGACTAATACACGTTTATAATACACGTTCTCAGTAGCTGTCAACCAAAGCGTCGCCGCAAGTGACAGCCCTGTCAGATAGCAGTGTTTGTCCTTCTAAGGGTAAAGGGCAATAAATTCGTTTCTTGAAAATGGGGTTGCGGGTGTATAGCAATTTGCTATCAGTCGAAATTACAGGCCCAATCCTAAACAACCTCAAAGTCAAATCTTTCTCTCTGGGTGCGGAGAAAAGAGGAGATAACCTAGAGGGTCATTTTAGGGCCAGTTCTTTCACATAACCTATAACAGTGGGTGCATGAGGTCCGCGTGGACCGAAGTGCACATATTCGTTTTATATAAAAATGTCAAAACCGAGTGAAATGAATCTAATTGTTGATTGTGGGAAACGATTAATAAAGGCTCGAATGACGATTGGGAAATGTATTTAGTCTGTCGTCCTGTATTGGCCTGCAGCTGTCTAACCCAAAGATAACCTACTACTTAGTCATTTTTGGCCTTCCAAAATGTCAATGCACAACTCCTGGACACAGTCAGTTTTTTTTTGCGTTACGAGCTTGTCAACCATTAACAACAAATAATAACAAAAAGCAAAATAGTCTGTCCAAAGCGCAGGCCATGAGCCCTCTTGTGAAAGCACTCGGGGTACTAGAGCGTGTCGAGGAACACGGAGAAGGCGACGCGCTCTAACACGGATTGCAGACAAGATTGGGCAACCCAGGAGCTGGACCTTGAGTAAGAGTGGTGCATCCCAGACACATACATGACACCTGACTGAAAATCTATCCATTCTCTGAAAGGTTCTGTTGAGGACCAAACACTAAAACAAAATTTATAACTTAAATTTACTGATGATCTCTATTTGGTGATGTATTACTGTAACCATAATCACATGGGGAAAATAGGTTCAAGGGATACTTCATAGATGAGGAACAAATAATTTCACATTTGGGCATATGCAAATGTAACTTTCTCTTCCTTTTAGAAAGCTAAGCCTTCAGCTCTTCACACAAAACAGCCTTATGCCATAGCAACAAGTTTGTTTGAGTTTTACCTCCCAAAATATATCATAATTCAATTAATTAAATGTGTTTGTGAATTTTTCCTCCTTTGGCCATCAAATCAATACCCTCATATCCTTGTCAAATGTCAAACATTTCCTTCTTCTTAGTCTTCTTAGCTGTTGATGAATATGCTGGCACAGGAAATGTACAGGTGTTCTAAAATGATTCAAGGAATGTTTTTTTTTTCTTCTTTATATCCATAAATCTGACTAAATATACTTAAGCTAAGTAAATGACAAAAATACACTGACAAATATTGCCTCCTGAATCAGCCTCCTTCCACCCTTCGTGTTGATAAAGGGAAAACGCACACCTTGCCCGAAAGCCAGATCTGTCTGGTTTGGTCATTCTGTCTCTTCCCAGCACTAATGGGAAGGTAATGAGTCCAGAGGTTTGGGGAAAACTGAGCTTGGCCAGTGACCCACACATCTCTTGTCAGCCATTTGCATCTTATGTTACCTTCCTCAACCTCACATCGCACACATGTACACAAACACACACATACACACGCATGCACACTCACACAGAGACAAACACACACACATACACACACAGACACACACACACACACACACACACACACACACACACAACTGCACATATAAATAAAGGACATACACTTATACACAAACATACTTATATACAGAGAGCATGAAACACACACCCACCCAAACACACACACACACACACACACACACACACACACACACACACACACACACACACACACACACAGAAAAGCATACTCATACGTGAAAACACAAACACATAGTCATTCTAGGTTGGGGCAGAGTGCAGATCATTTGGAAAGTTTCGGGCAGGAAAGGGAACAGCGTGTGCGTGAGTCTGAGCTGGTGGTGACCATGTTCCGTTCCAACCACTGATCCGGACCTTACCCTCCGCTCTCCTTCAGCACTCCTCACCTTTGGGCTCCATCAGACTCACGGCCCTGCATGCTCATCACAGCTTTTTTTTTTTTTCACACTAGGACAGAAGTACATCCTACCAGTCCTACTGCACAGTATGGAAAATAAATTGAATATGTCGAATGAAGTGTTTTATTACAGGAAAAAAGAATATTATCTCAGTTTTCTCCCCATTCGTTGTACACAAAACAGTGCTTACAAAGTTACAACAAATAAATATAAAATACAAATACAGTAAACACTCTCAAGTAATAGAACACTGACAATATTTTACCAAATAAAACATTTCAGTCAAAACTATTTATATGAAATTCTCTAGTCACAAACATCATGCTGGATGTGTTTGAATCAATCACAAATCACTGTACTCAGTACAAAGCACATTTAGGGCAGTTGTGGCGTAGTAGTTAATGAACTAGACTACTGTTCTTGTAGTCTGGAAATTGTGGGTTTGAATCCTGGCTGCCACCTTTGTGCCCTTGCCAAGGCACTTGTCCCTATGTTGCTCTAGGGGGAATTAGCCCTGACAATTGACAAAATCTACGCAGCTTTAGATAAAAGCATCTGTTTATTTGTAATTTTAGCAAATACATGTTTTAGGATATAGTGAATGTTTGATTTTTTCCATAAATATTCTAATATGGTAAATATGGTATTGTGGAAATGCCTCAAAATGGCAAAGAAGACAAATTATTTTAGATTTCTGTGCCCAAAGTAGAGGAAAGTGCTTTGCAATGTTGTGCTGTATTCACTGAATACATATTCCTAACCCTAGAGTTTAAGCAACAGGGAAAGGGCTCCATGTGATATGTCATGTACAGACTATTGCACAGATACTAATATAACTGTAAATGGTCAAAGAGTGGATCATTTATTGTGCTTGACAGACAACAGTATGCCACTTGCTTCCCCTTGTGATTGCCACATGCTTCCCCTAGTGATCACCAGATCAGTAGATGCAGCAGCTCACCTTCCCTGGGAGGGGGGGGGGGGGTCGAAGTAGTTAAGCTAGAGAAAATAGTAAAGTGATCCCTACCAAACTCAGAATAGCAGGTTGTTGGTACCGGTGCTTGGTAAAACTGTATTTAGTTTTTACTAATTTATTCAGCTTGGAACGCTGCAACTCAGTCAGGAACTTGATTAATTTGAACTACTTTTAAAGCTATGTCTAAATATCTTTGGGCACATTTTAAAGCTATAACTAAATATCTTTGGGCACATTCATGTATGTTTTACTGATAGTTTGTTATGATAATGTTTTATATGTGTATTTAGTCAACATCATTGTAAATGATGCCCTCAAGGATTCTTTGAGTTTAAATAAATCAAATCAAGGTAAACTTGCTAATAGAGTAGTTGACTTTGTTTAATTAGGACTTCAGGCCCTTCTATCATCAGGTTTACCACTACGTCTAGGCTAACTTACCCAGGTTTGCCACCTAACAACTTACTTGGAATACCACCCTGGTGAATGCAGTTGTACACAGAAACATAAGCATAAAAATAGAACTGTAAGAGAACCATATTAGATGTTTGAAAGTAGATGTTTTTAGTAGACCTTTAACCTGAGGGGTTTTACCTGAAATGATCAGATGTGGAAAAGAAACACATAATATATATATATATATATATATATATATATATTTTTTTTTTTTTTTCATTACTGAACACCACTAACCATTTTGTACCATAAAGCCAAATCCTGCAATCTGAATCCCATATACAGTCAACTAAATGATCCTCTTGGTGCTCATAGCAGTCTCTGGTGTTCTCTGGTGTTCATAGCAGTCTTGTCTGTATACTGTACGACTAAAATGCTCAGGTTACCCAAATCTAATCCAACCCAACCCAACCCCATGAAGCCTAGAGGGGCCCATAGCATCACGGCAGGCTACAGCAGAATTCTTTCACCTTGACGCCAGTGGAACAGTCCCTCTGCTACATTTTTGCTCTTCCTGACATCCTACACTGGGAATGCTCCAACATGACAAGGACCAATGAGTGCTGAGTCGAGCCCTGCCCTGTCGACAAACATGACCTGTAGCTGATGCCGCTATTGCCTGCTTGGAACAGGTAGGGACCGGCGGAGCATTAGGCTGCAGGCTATGTGGCAAGGAGGCTGTGTTGGCTTGGTCAACACACGCCTGTGGGCCCTTTTGCTTGAAGGAGGCCGAAAAAGTCTCTGTCTTGTTTGCTTTTAAGAGGTGTGTGTGCGTGTGTGTGCACGTGTGTTAATGTGTGTTTCTGTGTGTGTGTGTGTTAATGTGTGTTTGTGTGTGTGTGTGTGTGTGTTAATGTGTGTTTGTGTGTGTGTGTGTGTGTGTGTGTGTGTGTGTGTGTGTGTCCAGAGATTTTATTTTCATCTCTGTTTTTTCTTTCTTTTGTGGAGAGTTGTCAGATCACAGGGATTTTGTGAGGCTTTGAGACTGCTTGGCCATCCATCAGGAAATTGTGCAGGGCAAACAGCTAATTATTCTTTCTTTTCTCTCTCTCTCAATCTCTTATTTCTCCTTTTCCTTTTTTCTTTCTTTCTTTGAACATCCTGTTTCCCTCCTATTCCTTCTCTTCTCCTAATCTTGTCTTCTTGATCTTAATATACCTTTATAATTGTATCTCTTCTTCAGTAACCTGCCATGTTCCTTAATCCTTGCTTTACCTGATAGCTGAATAGGCAAGCATTGGGAACAAACCTCCTGACAGCCTTTCCTACCCATCCAAATTTCTGTGAGTGAATCCAGGTTTAAAAACACCTGTATCACATCATGCATGCCCTTTAATTGGGCTATATATTTAAGCTGTAAACCAGAAGTAACACATCATGTTGAGCTGGGCTGGCACTGCATTGACTGTAAAGTGGGTGTTTGGGGGGTCAGTGTGATCTGGGAGATGCCCAGATCCCCTCTCTCATGAGGGCATTGTGCCCTGCTGGTGTGCTGCTGGCCTCATTTGACTTGAGGCACCTGCATCTGAGGAGGGTGTAGGGAAGGAGTCAGGGAGCAGTACTTTTAAAGCCAGTGCAGTGGTGGGAATCGTGTAGAATCGAGAATCAAATGCTTCACTTGACTGGTATTGTATCCCTCTGACATGATACATTTTTCATGTGCCAACATGCTTTTTAGACCATTGTCAATGTTTTTTTTCAGATGCCAAATTGAAATGGATAACACAGCTCTGCATGGTTTCCCTCATTCTAATAAGCTGCTATTGTCACCTCAGTGGTATAGGTTTTATTACTGGCCTATGTGCTGATACTGAAAACCTGTGTAGAATACATTCTAACCAGTAAAGAATTGATAATTGATAAAGAATTGGACCAATAAGCAGAATCAACAATGGCATTAACATTGATAAAATCCTATCAGTTTCCACCCCTACACCAGGTAGACTTAAGAGAACTTACCACAATGCTGACTGACAGCTGCTGCCTATGGCCCTGTTGCTCATTCAGTTTGTTCAATTTGCCGTAAACCAGCTGGCAGAGATCGTCCAAGTTAACCAAACCATTCAGGAGCAACCGAGAAGTGGGAGAAGTCCAACTTTAGAACAGCAATACTACTGAATGACTGTGCAACTTTAGAACAGCAATACTACTGAATGACTGCAACTTTATGTTTATTAGTACTTGACAGACGCGATCCAAAGCGATACACAATACAAATAATACATTAGAAAATAATTTGCTAAAAATTTAAAAATCTATGTAAATCTATGTAAAATGTTAATGTCTTTATATCTTAAATATTTACAGATGGCAAAAAATACTACTATTGTTTTTTTTTTCATAATATCCCCCCAAAAAATCCCCAAAACACTTTTGAACAGCAATGCCACTGAATAGCCATGCAACATTAGAACAGCAATACTACTGAATAACCATGCAACTAGAACAGCAATGCCACTGGATGACTCTTCAATAAGGAATATCCCAACTTAAAGCAGGGGCTCTTTGAAAGCCCCAAGGAGAGCATAATGCGAACATGAGGAAAGACTTCAAAAATTGTAGTTGTTCCAAGAGTAAATTAGTCACTTCGTTGTTTATTTTTCTACTCATATATGCAGGCTGACTGGCTATGCTTTGGCCAGTATTGGAAGCTTCTGTTGTTGGTATAATAAGCTCTCCCTATTAATAAAACATGGTGAAGTTCAAGAGAAAATAGATGATGGTTAATGACAATGGATGTTGCATGTTCTTACAACCAAGGCTACAATCATTTCAGTCAGTATGATATTAAGAATGATCAGGTGTCATTGATTTTATCTGTGCTGTTGGGTAATTTAGATGATAAGCCCTGGAACCAGGAGCCTGCTGGTACTAAAGAAATACTGAGACAGTAATGGCTTTTCCATTTCTCTTCCCCCCCTAAGCCAACCAAAATCTCTGCTGATATTAATGTTATTTATGTGAAATATACCTGTTCTTATTTTATGGTATGAGGAAATTGTCTCTGGCTGCGGCTGTTAAAATACTCTTCAGTTTTTTTCTGTATCTATCTGAAACTTCCTTCTTATGGGTGCCCAGAAGGATCAAACAGAACACTGGGCTAGTTTAGACCAGACCCATCTGACAGCTGCTGTGGAGGCTAATGGAGGTTTGGAATGGAGGAAAACTAATGACTTAGGGAAAATAAATGAGCCAGAAGGAGCTGGACACACACACACACACACACACACACACACACACACACAAACATGTGCAGGTAAAGCAGGTACACAATCATGCATGCACACACTCTCTGTCACACACACACACACACACACACATGCACAAAAGCACAAAAGCATCCACACGTGCACACACATGCACACATGCACACATGCACACACACATAGGCTCAGACAAAAACAATGTGCACAACCTGGGGCCAAACCGGGGACATACACAAACATGAATACTCACTACTCACTCACTAACACACACTAACACACTGAAATGTACATTCATGATGCACAGACACAAACACAGTCACACATACACACACTTACACACACTCATGTACACACACACACACACACACAAGCATGCATGCAAGCACACACACACACACACACATACAAAGATACAAGAAGATAACGTATGGGCCAAGATGACCAAATGATTCCTCTAAAGGCTAAGACAGGAAAACAGAGGACATACACACATGTATAAGCAGGAAGTGAAAAGTGGCCACAGTCTTCAACCACTCACCCTCCCACCAACACTATCTGTTCCCTGAACTCTGAAATTTCCTGAAAATGTCCAACCAATGTGGCACAAACTGCCAGCCGAAAAAGAGTGAGGAATGAGGAAGGTCCATGCTGGCCATGCGATCAGACAAAGGAGATACTTTATATCCAGGTTAGCCATTAATACCACCCATGGCACCGAACCTGCCTGTCATTTGCATGCTGTTGCTTGTGTTTAAAATGTTGCTAAGAGTGATAGATAGATAGATAGATATATAGATAGATAGATAGATAGATATATATATAGATAGATAGATGATCAAATGAGCTCATCAAATGCTTTATACTTGTAGTCTACTTGTGCCAACAACTGAACAACATTCCCTAACATGTTCCCTTACTCCCTTACTTATTATTACTTCTGCCAAGGAGGTTATGTTTTCGCCAGTTTTTGTCTCTCTGTCTGTTTGTCTGTCTGTGAGCAAGATAACTCAAAAAGTACTGCACAGATGTAAATGAAATGTTCAGACAACATGCGTATCAGGTGATTCAATTTTGGTGGTGATCCGGAATTTGTATTGGGTCAGTGACCCTATGTTGCCTTGGCTGAGGTCTGCACTCTCCAAGCACTTTTCAAGTTATTTTCATAGAGAGACTATCATGTCTGATGTCTACCCCTTTTACTCATTCTACTTGCAGCAAAAGGGCTGGTGTGGGATAGGCAGCACTGGTATGGCTACAGGGGGCTATGTCAGTGTCAGAGTCAGTACCACATTGGCCTTATATGCCACACAGCACTGCATGTATCAGAGTGTAATGTTGATTAATCTAAAGAATTCTTATAAAGTTCTAGAGAGATTTGCAAAGCAAACAACCTGTAGAGTATATAGCAGAGAGCCTAAGATGGATGTTCTTTATTCAGCTGGACAACTAAAGCCCTGAGACTATATAGACAATAACCCATTGCCTTGACAAGTGTCTGAAAATGACCCACCCTATATGGCTATCAAAAAACCCTCCACTTTGGATTGCCTAATACTTACTATACAGCTTCCTTCATTTGTCTTGATCAGCATTTCTGAGCAATTTGTTTTAGTTTTGTATTTCACAATACATGAATATATACCACAACCATTCATCCATTAAAGAGAACAAAATATAACACTACATGTAACAGTTATTCTGCACTTTGTTACAAACACAGGAGTAAGTGCTCATCACTGTCAGTGCTGACCTTATACAGTGTGCAAGTCAAGACTTCTAGCAGGCAGGTTGTAAAACCACCTCACTACTGCCCCCTTTGGATAGAAAGGAGGAAAGAACAATTGAGTCTTTAACAAAGCAAAATGAGTACCAGGAAGCAATGCAGAAGTAAATCTCTGGTCTAGCTCAGACACTGTAATAAAATATGTGGTTGATCAGCTAGAAAGTCAAACTATGACGAATTTACCCTTCATCAGAGCATACAACTGAACTCATTAAATTGCACAGTGCTGGATGTACTGTGGAATGTTAGCATTCAAAGAAAGGAAGCGTCACATGGTCATTTAAAAAAAAAAAACTTTCAGTCCCATTGTCACAGTTATACACTATCACTTTTTCACAGGCCGACTCAGTTTTTTCTCACTGCCAAATATTCCATTCCAGGTAAATATTCCAGTAGAGTTACTACAACCAAAAGAAAAATGGAGCAAAGAACATCTTGTTCCATCTTGACACCAATTTTTTTTGCATCTATGAACTCTTTGTCAACATCCTAGTAGCCAGGCAGTGGACATTTTAATGTGCTCCCTATGTGACTTAAAAGTCAACCTAACGTCTCAGCTAAACTAAACACAAAGTTACCCTTAGAGTTGTTGTTTCGTGCTGTAAAGTAATGGCTCTCACACAACTGCCAGGTATCAACAGGAGAGAGGGACTCATGACTAAGTCGAACATTAGGATTGTTTTCTTAAAGTCAGTGTAATTTCCTCTTGGCTGGGATTTGCATAAGGCAATTAGTGGCAGCTTTAGCAAAGGGCAGGGGGAGAGAGGAGTGGAGGCTCGCTCACTCTCCCAGAACTGATTCCCAGGCAGGTGGATGTGCTTAGGAGCAGAAGGATACTCCCCATCCTCCACTGCTATTACAGTCACATAAAGTCTCTCTCTCTCTCTCTCTCTCTCTCACACACACACACACACAAATATGCAGGCACTCAAACATTCACACACACACACACACACACACATTTCTATCTGTGTTGGTGCCTTTCCTGCTCATACACCTTTATGCATAGACACATATTTGTGCACACACAACTAATGTTGTGCCTGAAACGTAGCCAACTAACTGTACTATAAATGGCTCAATCTCTCTAGATCTCTCTCACACACACATACGCGGAAGCACCAACAAACATACACACACACACACAAACACACACACACACTGTTCATTAAAACAAAGCACACACATTTACACACAAACATACTTATACTGAGATAGCATGAAGCACACAGACACTAAATCACACTCCACTGACTACTCTCTGAATCGCTGAACTGCATGACACCATGGATCATCTTCACCCTTAACAACCTGCAATACTCTCTGCAATAATGAAGGCGGGGGGTCTTCTCTCAGTGGGTTTTGTGACTTCACACGACACCCCACATACCGCGTTCCGCTCCAACCCAGCCCTATGTCCCTAGTCTCTACCTGCACCCCAACCCCCACCCATCTCCCCACCTCACCCCACGAATCCCAACCTCCCTGTACCACCTCCCTGAACGTTAGCCTTTCTTTGCTCTCCTCTCAATTAAAAATTCTGCAGGCAATTACCTGCTTGGCTTCCTGTGCACATAAGGCCGCTCTCTAATCAATGCGTAGGCACGCACGCAGGCCATCAGCGGCCCTGAGCAGTGGAATGTTCTTGCAGGGAAAGGCCAGGGCACAGCACAGCACAGCACAGCAAAGCACAGCACAGTGCGCATCGCAAAACCAAGAAAACAAACAAACAAAAAAAATATATAATAAGAAAGTTCTTCAAAACATAAAATAAATTCTTCTTCACCATGGTAGCTAGTTAACCAAATTAAATTGCCTCATTGTGATTCATTAAACAAACATAAACATAAAAGTTATGAGTAATGAAAGGACTAAAAATTAAACTTATTTAAGGTCCAAATTAAATAATTAAGAGACCAAATGAAATAAGTCTCTTCATACTGATGAAGTGGCACACAGTCGATCATTATTATTATTATTATTATTATTATTATTATTATTGTAGTTATAATTGTAGCTGTTGTAAGTAAATTTTAACATGGCCCCTCACAATGGATGTAAGGCAACGGTCACGCATCTGACAGAGACGTGTGTTGTGCTGTGTTTATTGCACTGTAAAAACTCTACTTGTGTCATAAGAAAGCATGATTTCATCTGGTTGGGTGTCTTTTTATCAGATACCAGCTCTGCTCAAAGGACAGGGGCAAGTTTCCAATCGCTTCACTCCGTTTCTGACTATACATGAAATAATGCCAGACATACAGACAACAATTTTCCATAGCATATTCACTCAACTTAAGGATGTTTTACCATCATTTGACTATTATTCAACACATATGGGGACATGTTTCATAGATATTTGATGGCAACCATATTACAATGATAATTGAAATGTCTGCTAAATAGGAAAACAAGGCAAGTTTATTTACATAGCACATTGGATAGATAGAGGCAGTTCAATGGTTTACAAAGATAAAGGCAAAGAACAGCAAATAATAGAAACTAAAATGACAAATAAAAAGATTGAAAAATAAAAAAGAATCAAGCAGCTGTAGAGCTCTGAGGAACTACATTCTCACCCCACACACAGAGCCATTTAACCCCAAAACAAACCCAGTAGGAAAAAAATAAATGTAAGAACAAACTTCACCACATTTAATCCCTACAAACATATTGTTGCCTCTTAAAGTGGTTTTTATTAAGGGTATAAAAGCACAACCATAAGCCAAGTATGTGACAGTAGTAAGTGGTGACCTTAAAACATCAACAGTCTCTCCTTTATTTTCATTCCAACTGTTAGTTTCTATCTGAGATCTGGGATCAGTAGCAGGTTATCTGCACCAGACTGGAGGGGTTTTTTGTATTTTTATTTCTCTTTTTATTATTTTTTTTTCGTGTCTTGTCAGATGTTAATGAGTAACAGGAAAGGCAAGAGATCAGTGCATTTCTCTCTCTCTCTGTCTAACACTCTCTATTGATGGTGGTGTGGGCTCTTGCTTGCTGGGTGCCAGAAAAGAGAATCTCAATAGGTTCTTTGTTAGAGAAGCGTACTCACATCATGTCATCACCTGCAAAGAGAGCTTTTGCTCACAGAGATTTTTTTATAGAACTTTTTTTAAGATGCCGCTAATTTGTTTATATTTTGTTTCAATGCATCTGCAATACAAATGAATATGTACATGCACTCTCTCTCTCTCTCTCACACACACACACAGACACACACACACACACACAGGCGCATACACACTTATGTTATTTTAAACAAAGCTTTGGAAAAGCTTTGAAACATGAATACAGACTAATGACATCAAGAACTTACATATGTAATACATACATAAATACATATATAATGACATTTAACATTTGTTTAGTTGATAGTGAAATTCTGATCAAGCATCAGCGACATTCAGTGTGTGTGTGTATGTGTGTGTGTATGCGTGTGTGTGTGTGTGTGTGTGTATGTGTGTGTGTATGCGTGTGTGTGTGTGTGTGTGTATGTGTGTGTGTGTGTGTGTGTGTGTGTGTCTGTGTATGTGTCTCCAAAATCGGACTGTGCCGGCTAATGAGATTTTCAACTTGAACACACACCTGGCCCATTGCCATGAAATGTTAAAGCCAAAGTTATCTATTATCAGATGAGTAAAGAGAAAAGCTGCACACTCAATCAACCATGGCGTCTGTCCTGTGCCTTCCCTGACAGCTTTAAGCACCTGTGTCCTCTTTTCCACAGGCCGGATATCAGCATGTGTGTAGTCACATGTCTTGCATCAAATCTACATCATTAAGTCATTACTGCAAAACCATTTTGTCTCAGGTTGCTTACCTTGAACAAGCAGATGGTGATGAAGTTCCCAGACCATGGATAAAAGCATAGGGATCTTCTTCTAGATGCAGGTATAAGGAAGGAAAAAAATGTGTATTTTTTTGTGGGATGCTGAAGTTCAGCAATTGCTGAGTCCTGGAATCGTTGAGTCCTGTTCAACTAATATGCTTCTATTTTTTCAAAAGACTGACTGACTTGCTAGTCATCAATGTCTGATGATATACATTTTAAAGAGATATCTCTAAGTGTTTTGAAATAAAGAAACACATTATTATAAAAATATCCCCTTTATGCATAGGCCATACAAAAGCAGGCCAGAATGGTTTCCAAAATCTTCCGCTCCCAGGACCAGTATTATGTTTGGGTCTTTTCCAACTATAGGTCGTTACTGAGTTAATAATTGTATCTCTCCACATATGACTCAGGTCACTATCATAGGAAAGTGTTGAAGTTTAATCACTTAACACAATAGAGTTTGACAAACTGACATTTTTATTGGAAAGATTATAAAATTGGCTTGTGAAAACCTACGCAAAAATAATAACGACTTTCATTGATTCTCTGACAGCTTCGTGACGACACGCTCTCTGATTGTCCCTAGCATCCCACTACTAGAAACAAACTCTGAAGCTGCTTGTGTGAGTCTTCAGACACCCTACTAGAACTTGACAAGTCAAAAGCTGATGACTCACTGTGTTGAACATGAGTGTATGTGTGTGTCTATCTGTGTCTGTCTGTGTGTGTGTGTGTGTAGGTGCATGCATTTGTGTACTTTGATAAGTCAACAGTAGGCCAGGTGAGGCATGACATCAAGACTTAATTATGATTTTATGTACACTATGTATGTATTGAATTATTGTGCAAGCATATGTGTTTCTCTGTCCCTCTCTTTCTCTCTCTCTCTTTGTGTGTGTGTATTACTGGTTTGTGTTGGTATTTATGGGTAGGTGGACTCTGCCTGCAAGTCTGTGTGTGTGTGTGTGTGTGTGTGTGTGTGTGTGTGTGTGTGTGTGTGTGTGTTGGTATCTGTGGAGATGCCCTCATCGCTCTCTTCCCTGGCTGACCCCAGCGCCCCAGCATGGGTAAGTGGACTCTGCCTGCATGGTCTCTGTGGGGCCAGAGATGTCTTTCACGCTCCTCTGCTTTTCCAGTAAATGAATGCATCCACACATCTCCAACTCTGCCCCACCACATTAACCTCCACCTGCGGGAGCCATCCTGATGGAAAGAACACAGAGACAGAGACAGAGAGAGCTAGAGAGAGAGGGAGGGAGGGAGAAGAGAGAGAGAGAGAATAATAAGCAGAGAGATCGATAGAGAGAGGGGATCAATAGAGACAGAAAGAAAGTAATGAAGTTAAGGAATCAACAGTAGAGTACAGTGAGTGAAAATGATGAGATGATGACATGAAGTTGGAAATAGAAATGAGAACATCATTCCATGAGAACAACACAAAAAAGGAAGGAAGAAAGAAAGACAGACAGAAAGGAAGAAAGAACGAACAAACGAAAGAAAGAAAGAAAGACATCTCTAGAAGGCAGAAGATTCCCAACAAATGCGCCCCCCTCCATCTTGCCATCTCAACCAGCTTAACAGTGAGCTCAACCCATCACTCACTCCTGCACTGACCTCTGAACCACTGCACATGGAGACCTCAACTGCCAGGAGGGTTGGAATTTTACAGAGAACTGTCCCCACCAATAAATACACACACACACACACACACACACACACACACACACACACACACACAGAGCCCATCCAAGCAGCACCCTTCCCCTTCTACCCCCACTCAACCAACACCATCCCACCCACATTCAACTGCCAGGCATGCCATGCTAGAGCCGTCACTAGCAGTGTGCTGTCCCAGCCGCCTGCCCTGCCACCACACCTGGGGAGCCAGAAAGTCATTAAGCAGTCGCCATGCTTCACCGGCTGCTCTATGGAGGAAAGAAAAATTTAAAGGAGAGCGAGAAAGAGGGAAAGAAACAGAGAGATGGGGGGCGGGGGGGGCTGGTGATGGTTGTTGGGTCCTGTGAGAGCGATAGAGTAAGAGCCACTAAGCAAACCACTCTGTGACCCTTCTCAGACACCTGTGCCTTCCAAAGCCTCTTTACCCACAATGCACCATCCTCCCCCACCACCCTCTCAATGGCCTACTCACACACTAATCCCCCCTCCACACAGCCTACCTCCTGCAGAGCATCTGAAGTCACCCAGACCTTGAGGAGAGTCAGGGTTGTCAGGGAGAGTTCAGTCAGGCAGGTCAGGACCGAAGAGGGAGAGGAGAATAGAGCAGAGGAAAACAGGAAGAGAGGAGAACAGAGGAGAAGAGAGGTGAACAAATCTAGAAGAGACGTGAGGGGGTAACCTTTAATGGCACCTTATAAGCAAGCAACTAAAGTGCACTCACATCACTCACAAAGCTTTCACTGCCTCATCATTGCTCTGTAATTTCTGAAGTGTATTTCGTTGGAGTAATTTCTTTGTGGTATTTTACTCAGACCATTTCCTTCCCAACAGGGGGAGACTCCAGCTGATGGAGGAAACCACTTTTATTTCACATAAATTTATTCAACTATATTTTTCTCCCATATTCATATCAATTGCATATGAGAATCACACCATTAAGGCATGTGAACACAATGAATGAAAAAAATCCTTCTATTTCTTTGTCCCAGACTAATGTCCCCTGCAGGCCACCATCCCTGTTTCCATTTCCTGATACATTTGAAGAATGGCATCAGTCTTCCACAGTCCACTGCCTAGCTTCCAGTGAACAGCATGGGTCAGGGACATGGGTGAAGGGGCAAGCTGGAGATCAGGAGCTGGAGTAGAGGCCAGAGGCGCTGGGTGTGGGTGTGGGTGTTGGGGGGGCGGGGGTGGAGGTGGAGGTGGAGGTGGAGGTGTTTCACAATCGACCGCAGGTGCTCATAAAGACCTGTGCTGCGCGGCTTGTTTTTTAAAGCTCAGTTGCTCAACATCACATGCCAACACCATCAGGATATTGCCCAAGATAAGAATGCGGGGAAGAAAAGAGAAAGAGAGGGGACAGGGAGAGAGAGCAGAGGGGTCACTTGAGCACATAGAGACATCATTAGCACGTGACGTGTGTGCATACAGAAACACACACAGAAATGTAAAAATTACACACACGTCAACATTTATAGCCCCCTGTTATCATGTCATTTATCTTATTCAAATCATGACGGAAAGGTCAGAAAAGGCTTACGTATATGAAACAACATATCTCTTTTTTTCTCATTTCACTCATACACACACATAGACGCCCCTAAACACACACACAGTCGCACACACACACGTATACACACACACACACACACAAACACACACATACAGAAACACATACACACGCTCCATCAGAAGAACAAGAAGTATCTCAAAAGCACTGACAGGAACCACGTCTCCTTCCACCTGCCTTTGTGCTTTGGTGCCAGCTGACAACAATCCACCCAACCCAACCACACCTTACCCTCAGCATCCCCACCCAGTCACCCATTTTGGATGCATGTGTCTGCGCACACAATGAACATAAGACATGTGAGGCACACAGAGCCACTGGCCCCCCGAATCAAAGGCGCTCTGAGCCAAGCCGCCTCACGGGTCCAGCCACCCAGGCCTTCTATAAATCAAGCCTTTATGATAAGCTAATTGCCTTATCCTTGACAGCGGCGTTCAGAGAAGCCTGTAAAGAGGGAGGGAGGAGGGTGATGGGGGTTACTCGACGACAATGACCAATAAAGCCTCCGCTACTAAGATTGCGTTTGAGCAGGGGTGTGGAGATGGCAGGCATTTGAAAAGATGGAGAAAGAGAGACTGACAAAGAGAAAAAAAAGGAGGGAGAGAGTGTGTGTGTGAGAGAGAGAGAGAGTGAGAGAGACAGGGAGAGAAAGAAACAGACAGACAGGTAAACAGGCTGACAGTGATGGACAAAAGGATGGACCAAGAGCCGGGGGGGTTAAGTACAGCAAGAGAGTCCATTACCATTACATCCATTACATCTCATATCATGTCATGTAAGTTAGGCCTGACAAAGTGTCTATTTCCAGTTCTATATTGTTGTAGGACTGATTCTACAGCATGTCACGAAAGCATTGCCATGACCGTGAGCTGACCATTATTCTCATGAGTGGTGATGAGTAACAGTTGCATGGCATAATATTCCTGCCCAGTTAAAGCAGCACCAAGGCTACTTTACCCCTAATGAAGTCACGGAAAAGATTGGAAAATGGAAAACTTTGTGTGTGTGTGTGTGTGTGTGTGTGTGTGTGTTTAACCAATGCAGAGAATGAGAGCAAGGGCAAAAGTCAAACATGAAGCAGTTATCAGGCAGGTTATGGCCTCATGAAAACAAGACTTCGATGCCTTTGGCCTGCTTCCCACTGGCCTATGACTACGGGCTCCCTTTGGGCCCAAACAGTGCTGCTAGTGGTCTTGGGTCAGATCTGAACTCATCCACCAGCTATAGTGCTTTAACAGCTCTTTACTCTCTCTTTTACATTTCTGTTTTACAAGTCTTACAAAGGTCTTGCCATGATGACAACATGATGACATAGACGAGAAAGTTGTGAGAAGGTGGTCACATGGTTTAATGGAAATAGTAGTAAACGGTGTGTTTGACACATGCGCTGCTGTTTATTGATTCCGAACAGGCTATACCGCTAGGTTCAGAACTTTTGGAGTCTCTGGGATTGTCATATCAACCTTTGCTTGGGCAAAGGTTAAATGAATGCCATTTTGCTACTCTACGCCTGTGTGTGTGTGTGTGTGTGTGTGTGTATTGGGAGGGGGCTGAATGAGTGTTTTTGTGTGTGTGTGTTTGTTTGGGAGTGTATACTGTAGGTGTGTGTGTGTGCGTGTGTGTGTGTGTGTGTGTGTGTGTGTGTGTGTGTTTCCACCGTGGATTAACGCTTCATAGACTTCCTGCAATGTGATGCACAGCCAAACAAAGAGCCCATGGCTGATGTTATGCCATTCAGAAGAAACCATTAGAACAAACTGCTCTCTCTCTCTCTCCCTCTCTCTCTATAACTCCCCCCCTCTCTCTCCCTCCCTCTCTCTCTCTTTCACCTTCAAGAGAACTCTGCAAGGACAAACCACCCAGACAGAAAGAGTATCAACGAGACGTTTTTTTTTTTTTACTTCTCTGGGAAATAATGTTGACATATGACACTCCAGTGGTTTTGTGATACACTTAAGTGGACACCATATTCAGCTGCTTTATAAGATATCTGCTCCACAAATCTCACCGGGACTTTTTTCACATCTCCAAAAAACACACCATCACAGCAGTATTTTCCTCCTTTTTGACCAGAGCCGTTCTCTGTCTGTAGTGACTCATGGCTCTGCGGTATCGACGCTTATTAATAGTCAAGAGTGGGATAATATTTAACTCTTCCCTTGGATGCAGGGAATCCCTGTTGAATTTCCAGCCCAGTATGCCCTCATAGTACCAGGTCTTCATAACTAACTTGCTGAGGTGATCTTGATAAGGCACAGACAGTTTTGTCTGTTGAAGTGTGCCTTAGAGATAGGAATGCATCCACATGTCGAGTGGCAGGCAGCCAAGTGTCATCATCTACAGTTACAACGTCTTTATGTTAAGAGTGGAGATTCAGAATCTCTGCATTAAAAGCAGCACAGTGCAGCTGTTTTACCTAAATAACATCTGTAATCTGATCTTGATGCAACACTGTGCACTTTGCCATGTTGCTACTGCATGATGTTTCTTCATTTAGTTTTAGAAGAATTGGGTATCTTCTTAGTGCTAATTTGGAATCTAGTACGTTGAAAACAGATTCAGGGGGAGTCCTTATGTCTTATTCCAATTCTATGTTAAGCAAGTCAGCAGTCTTTAAATGGCCTCATGCCTGAAGTCAAAACACCTAAATGGACACCTAAACAGAGCATGACCCACTACCTCTACTCAAATCACAGCACTTGACTAGCAACAACACACAGTGTGTGTTCTCAGTGTGTTCTACTTCTTACACTTGTACGTTGGGTGTTGTGAAAGAAATGATGCTCAAGGTGATGCCACAAAGGCCTCACAAACCACAGCAACAGGTGCCCCCCCCCCAACACTCACTCACTCACTCACACACACACAAACAAAAACACATCCTCTCTGCAACCTGCACAACTTCTGTGGAGGCCGTAAAAAATCAGTATGAGGAAAAAAAAAAAAGAAAAAACACCAAGGGTCAGGCTCCGCTAACATCTTATCTCTCTGGGGTTGTAAATGCTACAGCTAAAGACTCGGGTCCCTGAGGCTTGATCGCTATCTGAAGCAGGGGGATTGGAGTGACGGGGTCAGCCATGTCAGGGACAGGGGGCAAACGGGGGGGTAGGAGGAAATCACCATTAACTGTGCCTCCCCCTCCCCAAAACAAATGAGTACACTTCCATTACTCTTATGGATCTATGGTTAGGGTTGGAGGGTGGGGGGTGAGGCTTTACCATGGGTTCATGGGTTAGCTTCAGAGTGAGATTTCAAATGGGAATGTAGTTTCACTAAGTGACCCAACTAATATTGTACAACTGTATTCAAAGTAATTACAGGCTTTAGGGCATGAAAAATATCATGTTGATTGATTTATTGATTTATAATTAATATTTAGTTCTTGTGTGAAATAAAAGAAGAATTATATTGCTCCTAAAATGTAGGCCAAATGGACAGTGCAGAGTTAACATTAATAAAGAATGCAGTTAATGATCATGAGATAGAGTGTAGTTTCATGAGTAACTGATTGTGTGGTGCTTTTGGTAAATATACGACAATGTTTTTTTTTTTTTAGTGCATGGAATAAAAATAGAGAGCATAAAATCAACAATATTTTGTTTTCCCTTTATTAGAAACAGTTAAAGAAGCTAAACTGGATTTCCAGTACCACTAGCTGTGCCTTACTGTAGTACTAATTAATAATTTTGCCCTGTTATATTCAAACATGACCATTTTTGGCTTAAAGTGGCCTAAATCTATGGAAAATTTGAAATTTATTTTAGATCATCATATAACGTCATATGAGGTATACATGTGATGACAGTCATTGACTTGTTATTTAGTGAGGACTGATTTACACTACGTATACAGAGGCTAAAATACTTTAAATTTACAAGTCTGATTGTTCCAAAACATGAAGCAAATGATTTGGATTGATCATGAATTGTAAGTTCTTCCACTAAAAAAGTTAGGTGAAAATGTTTGAATAATTATGCAGACAAGCAAACAAATCCCTGGAAGAGATAATAAAAACTCAAATTAAAGCGAATGGAAATGGGGCCCTCTAGTGGTCAAATAAGATTTTTAAAAATTCCAGAAAAAAAATCTCAAACTAAGTTGTTTAACACATAAAATTAAATTAGAATTAGATTATGTATAAAAGTATGGCTAATACAAAATTGTTAACTTAATACTGTTTAAATGGTCTCACAATATGCAGCCCTACTGACATATGTCTTTGCAAGTAGTATATTATTGAAAGCACTATAGTTTAATATATAAGCAATATAGTTTAGTGGTCTCTAAAATAAATGACTGCATGCAGATTGTATTCATTCATTACACACACACACACACACACACACACACACACACACACACACACACACACAAACACAGCTTTTATTTGGTTTTTAGTACAGCACACTCTTAACAAAAATGTGTTTAATTTGGAGGGATTTTCTTTGTAAAATCAGCACACTGACACTAAGGTGAATAATGCAGAGACAGCCAGCTACGGAATCATCTAGGGTTTTGCTGACTAGCAAAGCAATTTTCCTTCTCAGATTGCCAGAGGTCAATGTCCAACATGAGTATACTAGAACATTGCACATGTTGTATATTGATGTGGTTGATGAATGTAGAAAAATATCCCCCTGCCAAAAATTGTTCTTTAAATGTGCACACTATGGCCACTCAATGGATGTGTGTGTCACATTAATCAAAACTGTACCATTTAGCTATTACTGAGATAGTCATTACAACCTTCTACACATCATTGAGGTTTAGATTTAGATTTAGGTCATGATACTGTCTTCTCTGGAAATCCTTTGCCTTCAAATGATAATGATTCAGTAATCTCAAAATGTCATTAGATTTGGTAAGAATAAAAACGTTACAACAGGGCTGAGAAACCAACAGAATAAAATTTATAAAAGTTATACATAAAAGTTTGTATAGATAGTGATTATATGGTTACACTCCACCTTACCCTGTGACTGACATGTTTCATTGCTTTATCTTAACATAACATACACTTGCTTGCAAATAAACGGTGAGAAAAAAAGATTCAGAGACAAGAAATGACAGACTTCCTGGGGTTCATCACACTTTTTTAATGAATGTGACAAGACTCATCTCTATGCGTTTCCTTTTTGGAATGGATCGCACCTGAGCAACAGGGTACATCTCAAAATGAAGTGCAAGAGTAGCCACGCACCTCTGCAGAGGGGAGCAATGTGCAATGTGCAAAATCATAAAGTTTTTCCATTAAAGGGTTACAGAACACAAAAAGACAAAGAATAAAAAAAATGAAATAAATCAGCCCAGACAGCCACAGTTTGAAATAGGTCCACCACAGATCAGAGGCATCAGAGGGTGTCATTATCCAACATGGGGGGCAAAAATGCAGAGGGGGTGACAACATATGCTTCCGGAGAGGGATTTGTACACTGGAAGATCCTATTACGTATTAACGCCCTGAACTCCTTGAAACATTAAAGGGGTGGGTGAGTGAACTCTGACACATAGATTCCCACTCTTTAACAGACACTGCAAAAAAAACAAAAAAAAGATCAAGGTGAGCAACATCTCACACGCAGGTCTAAAGCATATCATGAAGTGAGGGGATTAATCCTTGGCACGCACGCACGCTATTCTGCAAGCCATCTCCCCCACCACCCACCCCTCATCCTCCCCAGAAAATCTGCACATTCCTTCTGTAAGCATCGGCAATCAAAAACATGCCAAACACCCAAAAGCACACGCGAGAACGCATCACAGGTTGTTCTTTGCGCCCCCATTCACCCCTCCTCCTCTGTACTGCCAACTGCATAACAAACTTGAGAAGCTAACAAAAGTTCAAAAATTCCAACAAAAGAGTATGAAAGAATAGACTAAAATGCAAACAATTGTAGCAACTGACTACAGGAGGCGATTTGATTGGAATATGCCTTGGGTAATGCGAAATACATGATTTATGTGCTTGATCCCCTTGCTCCTTACGTCACACCAACAGACCAGGCAGAACACACATGGTGATGGGAACCATTTTACGTGGCAGCACAACATACTAAAGCAAATACATCCTTAGAAAAAAGGAAAGCTAAAATGTACAAACACATTCATTAATTCTTTAAATCTAGCTCTCCTTTATTATTTTTGTATGTGACTATAATCAAAAAGGCCACTTAAAGCATTTTTTACAACTGCAGTGCTAACAAACTTGATTCTTTTTTTTTTTTTTTTTTTTTTTTTACAGAGACAATTAAACAAGGAAAAAGAAAACGAAAGGGAAAAAAAAAGAAAAAAGTTTTAAACTTTCCCATTCTCTTACGGGCAAAAAAAGCAATTTCCACTGCAACATATACACATTTAAGGATGGTTTGCAGTCCATGCAATTGTGCACAGCCAGCAGCACAATGAGAGGCCGTTTTTGTTTGATATCTGAAGTGGGTGGATGGAACATCAGCCACCAAGTGTGTCAGCGAGTCCAGATAGGGGTGGGAGGGGGGCAACGGAGAGGTGGACGGGTCTTCACCTTTATCTTGACCCTCCCACTACCCTGCCCCGCTGTGCCCCAAAGCAAGCCCTCAGCCTGACTTGAAGAGGAGGATGGCCACTTGGCCCAGGTAGAAGTAGATGAAGTGCTTTGTCTCGTGGGTGACGTAGCTGCCGAAGTTTCTGCCCACGATACAGTGCCATGTAGGGTTATACTTCTTGTCGAACTCCTGCAGTAATAAATTGGGATGGGTGTGAGTTTGGGGGGGGGGGGGGGGGGTTACAAACATGACTTTACTGAACGGTTTACTGATGCACACAAGACGTCACATCAACATAGCAACACATCAAGTGTCTTAACAGTTTCCAAAAACACTGGCTTCACCTTTTTGATGTAGGCAGCGATGTCCTTCTCGATGTTGTACTTCTCCATTGCTTGTGTGGCACAGTCCACAGCATCTTGCTGCATGTCCTCAGACATGTCAGCATTCTTGATCACAGCCTTCCTGTCAGTCATGGTGTCTGCAGGCCACCACAGGAGACATGGAGAAAATACAGACAAAGGAGTTACAAATAACAACAAAAAAACCCCACACAGAATGGAGACAGTGAATGCATTCAGTATTAAGAGCGAAGGACCCTCCCCTACCCATCTGCCTGCATCCATCCACTACTTTGACTACCTCGTGTGGCACTAAATGAGTTCTTTGAGAATAGTTAGCTCATGAAAAGATCCATTTGCCTGAACTCATTTAGGAACATCAGATATGGCTATGCTGAGAATCCCAGCCAGCCTCAGGGGGCCTGTGTAATTCAGGCCTCAACATGGCGTCTTGCCTCTACTTTTCACTCAACACAGGCCTCCTTCATAGCAGTGCAGGCCACCCTTTAACAACAAGCTCAAAATTAGCTGGCTATGCAGCCACATTCCAACTGCAATGCAAGAGGCATGGCACTTGTAAACACTAGATTTTTGATGAAACGTCTCTTTCCCACCTGGCTGTAGTTTAATCATACTGACGTTCTTCTGCTTGTTATAACAATTCACATGCAAAAAATGTTAAACTCTGTATTGGATGACCTTCTGTATGATGGAGAAGAGTGATGTTTTGGTTCCTCGCCCTAACTTAGAGGACGTTCGGCTCACACCACCCATACAGGAATGGGGCAGACACTGGCGAACTGACAGGGGAATCAATAAATTACTTAATACGCTCATGGGCGACGACAGACAAACAGATAGCACGCGGAGATATTAATCTCCACTCTGTCATTTAAAAAGAGAATCTCGCATGTCTGAACAATCAAAACAGATCCAGACTGCTGCTTACTGACGCGTATGGAAAGGTCATGTGATTGATCAAGTGCATTGATCCAATTAGTTGGATATCAAACAACCATCGATTAGCTAGTACTTTCACCTTTATGGTATCAAGACGCATCTGGCACTGAAAATTGAAACTTGATGTGATGTCAATTAGATACTGTGTAACCTGATAGAAATTTACATCTGATCAAATGTCGTCTACGGTGTAACTTGAAAAAAGACAGTACCGTGATTAAAGCATAGCCCTACAACTATATCAGACGAAATCTTACATCCAAGGCCATAAAGCCGCCTAACATTCTCTATCGATTTGTGGTAGTGAAACGACCCTCAAACAAACTTGTTTAATCAGTGTCGTTCACAATCAGTTGGTCTAGGTCGCTGAGTAGGTTAGTTCATAGCACTTACCGTGAAAAAAGGATGCTCAATGCAATGTTAGCTTCGGAAATTGTATGATGTAGCTGTCGAGCTCCACGTTTTTAGCACACCTGCTATCTCACGCTGAGACTGTCGATTAAGATTTACTCTCAGCAAATATGCGGGTATCTACGCCCCCCCTCTGAAATACCTCCCCCGCCCTAACAATGCCGCACGCAGGGTCCTTCTCATTGGCCGAGCCGCTACCTCTCCCAGAGTGGTGCATGCGTTTTCTTCTAGCTCCATCCTGCCAGCATCTTATTTCATCCCACAATGCATCGTGGATGGAGAAGCTGGGGGAACATCCAATCCAGCGCTGGCTTGCTAGATTTTTTTGTAGATGCACCTGACAGGAGCCCCGCGAGTGGACGGGAAAGGGAGACGCGTAGGGCAACGCTGTCTAATATACATCATTTTAAACGCGGAGGAAGATAGGCATAGGAAAATCACGAAAGCGGATGTTGTTCTAAAACACACTTGTAGATATCTCACTGTAGTCTATTATTAGCCCGTGATTGCACCCAGCTTTTGTAGTCTCTGTGTATTAGCTGTAACACGATTTTTTTGTGTCAAACAGACATGCATCAAGTCAAGAGTGAGAGACAAGCCCTTGTTTACGCTTGCACCTTTATTGTTTGGCCTAATTGTTTTACATTTTATTAGGGCTGTCAATCGATTAAATGATCTAATCGATTTAATGATCTAATTCATCACAATAGAAATTTTAAGTTAATCACGAGTAATCAATCACACATTTAAAGTTCCAGAATTGTCCTTTATCATTTTGTGAAGAAAGAAGGTCACATATGCCCCTGGAAAGCGCAGGTTTAAACAAAGTAACGCTCCTCGGTTTCCTGCACACAACGTGAAAGAGTGCAGTTGCCACAGGTTGTCTATGACAGGGGTGTGCGACCACACGATTCGAAGATAAACTCTGTCAGCCCGGACAGAGATCTCGAAATCTTAACAAGAAGTTGAGACTAGACTACTGTAGGCTACCATCTCACGTCAGTGCACAGCAGAGTTGCAGTCAACCTTCAGATAAACACGAACAGCTGTCTTCGAACCGGTGTTGGGCACTTCTGACGTGTATAAGTTACGTTATCGTAGAAGAGAAAAGAGACCAAAGACTCCATTTACCACAAGTTAGACAGTAGTTTGCAGCGGTTGCAGAATGTGCCGATCGCGTTTATGTCAATTGCTTGTCAAAGCCAAAACGTCTGTGCGATTCGTTTTTTTAATAACTCACATGCGTGAACGCGTTAACATTGACAGCTAATTTGTACACATGGCCATATCTCTGATATACACTCCTGATGATAGCGAGTATGGAAGGAATAAAGAAAAACTCGTCAGATGTGTTTTGGGGTTCAACTTTTTTCCTACCAGTGTAAGATACTACTAAGGAGCCCCTAAAGTGACACGTTTCTTGCCTGGCCTACGCACTTCCACTTGATTATCATCTCCCTACAGTGTTAGTCTGGATTTGATCTCATTGAGCTTGTTGTCTAAGGAGGCATTTTAACTTGTCCAATCAACAAACAGAGGGAGGGCTCGTGAATGCAGAGTTAGAATGCTATCAGTCAAGGCAGACTCAAGGGCTAATTCAATCTTTTTAAAACTTACACACCTCCAGCAAGCAATTGAATCTCACTATCGAATGTCCGGACTCTCTGTACGAAACAAAGTGGGGAACGAGGGGCTGATTTTATTACCAGCCTAGAAAGTCTTTGATGCGCACCTAAAAGTTTCAACTGCACACCTAAAGGTTTCAGGAACTCACTTGAAAGTTTTGGGTGCCTATCAAAAACGTTTTTGTATTTGTCTTGTGTGTGGTTGAATTAGGAGAGGTTGTACATATGTAACATATGTAAATCTTGAACTTAGAGATGGCCACTAAAACATGTGCTCACATGTCAAATATCACAAAACAATTGTTGTTTAATTGTGGTTGCCAAAGAGGGTCATTTAACTAAAACAGACCATTTAACCCACCCTAAACATAAGGTTGCAATTGGGCTTGTAAAATTGCACTTCAATGTATTTTTAATAAATAAAAATTGAATGCATTCTATTTTAACATCAGAGAACAAGGAACAATACTCCATTCATCCATTCTATGTTACCTTTAATCCCAACTTTTAAGTACTTGAATAATCCAGCGTGATCAATTTTGAACGCATAGCCTTTTCTAACGCAATGTTATGCTATGATCATTTTTCAGATCTTGGGTGGAGAGATGATTCCTCTGGTTGGACCAGGTTTACCTATTAGTGAGCAATGCCCACCCCAACCCAGACCTTCAAACTAAATTGATATCAATAAAACGTCATTGTTTTCAGCAACAGGAGAAACTATTCACACCTTGTGGAAAATAAATCAGGGGAGAATTCTAGTTATGGTTAAATGCAAAACATGCATGGTACCATATAACCATTTGAAATCAGGCAGTTGGTTTATAAACACTAGACCAGCTCACTGCCATGTTGTTACACAGTCTCAAACTAATTTAGATACTGTAGTTCTAGTGGTGTTCCTAAAGAAGAAATAGGCATGGCACAATTTAGGATCTGACTATTAAACATGCAACTGCATGTATGCTAAATCAGTAGGATTAAATGAGGTGCTAATCTCAATTCATCTCAGTGCTTCTGGACAAATAAGAATTAAGTGTTTTGTCTTATTCCCACCATGAAAATCCTTAAAGCCTTTGCTTGGCCCCTGCTATGCCCTATCCAATAGCATTGATTGTAGCTTTGTCTCTTCTCCTTTTTCCAGATGGCCCTGGTCTCCCCATACACCATTTGTTTCTGAGTGCCTTTCCCAGATTTTCTGACTCAGACTGATTAACTCGTTTATCTTCTTCATTTTTCTTAAATAGCTTTAATTCAGTTGTATTAACAATCAAACAGCCTAAGTACAGCAGCCACAGCAATGGATCTAAGGCAAAGTTTAATTAGTAATGATGGCCTAAGAGGCTTTGAGGATAAACTGTTAGGATAAGATGAGGTAGCCATTGTATTAAACTGTTTTTTAATGGCCTTCTGAAAAAGGCAATGCACAATCTTATCTTATTTCAAAGTGACTTTTATATGACACTATTGTTCCAACTGCAAGATATAAAAACAAGACTGGTACCATCTCTGTCTCTGCCAAATAGACCAATGGTCACACAACACTAACTCCAGCTCAAGGGTTTGAAACATATTTCAGTATTTTTTAAATGATGTCAAATAGCTATTCCATTTAGTAAACAAAATATTGGTCTTTCATGATCAGTTATAAACCTGCACTTCTCCTCGAAGACCGCCAGGATGTCCCATTGTCCCATTACCACTCCCGTCCCATCCATCCCCTCCTTTTCCTCCTTGTGATGTAAGCAATTCCAGAGAGACGAAGCCGTGTCCTCCCACAGCTCAGGTGCCAAGAGGTGGTGCCAGACTGGGTTGTGGTGGAGTTTTGTCCAGGCGTGGAGTTTTGCGTGTAGTCGATCAAAAGAGTTAGAGGGATAAGCTCAGATATCGTTGACTTGAGGATATCATTCGCCAGTACGTCTTTGATCCGGTACCCTCCGTTGCCTCATGTGCGTAAATCGGCTACAAGCCCTAGTCCTGTTTGGACTCGCCGTTTCAGGTGGGTGTTGAGAACAAACTATTTACTAACTCAGGGTATGGTCTTTTTTATTGTTTTAATTTATTGCGTTAATGAAATATCACTGTGACTTCATGCTTTTCCTGGCAAACTTTTAAGTACGTTTTCCAGTACGTTTTCGTTCTTATGGAACACGCAACGTTATTGAGGAAACAAACTAATAAGTCGACTGAGGACATTTCTCTGCGCTTCCCACCGACCTGTTAACTTTATGGGACACTAAGGAGCGATGTGCGTAAAAGGGAAGTTGACACACCAGTTTGGGCTACTGGGTATTGAGATGCACGCACATTTACGCAACTTCATAGGACACTCTTGTGCGTTAAACGGAACTCTTCAAAGCGGTATTGTCTCAGGCTGCCAAGCAACATAATGTCTTTCCTGCCATTGATATATTGTTTGGTATACTTGCGTGCCTCTGCAAAATAACATGCAATAGGTGGTTGTCAGAAGAGTACAGCTGTTTCCCCCCCAACTAACGATTTGTTCCTTGCAAAATAATGTTGGCAGGTAGGCACTCTTCCTTCGGGTGACAATGTACTCATATGCACTCAGATGTGACAGGGTTTGTGCGAGCTAACACATTTCACTGGACGCCTACAGTTTGGTAGTACTGATTGTGTTAAAGATCACTTTGACAAAGATAATACGTTCTACATAACCTTGGTCTAATCGCCATGATGGCAATGCCTATGCGTTAAGTGGATTTTAAAAGTGCAAGCAGCGCAATGTGTGTGAGCGCACACACTAAGCACATCAACAGATTGTTGTACCCCCACTGGTTTTCTGCGCCGCTACTATTGTTGGCATTTCCTCTCATCTCTGGCCAAAACATTATGCACATTGAGCATTTACCTCTACTGTCTTCCTCCTATAGTTCTTGCCAGGGAAGATTCTGTAAACAGCCTAAGTTCCTTAACAACCACGAGAGCCCTAAAAATGTTACCCGACAGGTTATTGGACATGTTGGAGTCGAACAGCTCTGTGATGGAATGATAGCCCACCACCGTGATCTTCCCGTTAATTGTTAATCATATAGTATGAAACGACTGTTGCTGATGTATGATCCTCGTCTGAATGATTTCCATAGGTCAAATTATTCTGACTCCCAGCTTGCCGAGGCGATTTCCAGTCAAAACATGTTGGGATATTTTGGTATTTAGGCGTTCTCGCGGCCCAGTATTGAGATGTCACTGGTGACAAACCGTTTGTGCGACCTAAGTGCAGGAGAATAGCCAGATAATCTCAGAAATCTCTCAATAACTTTACAGGCTACCCGCTGTTATCGTAAAAAATAGTGGAGGCCACAGTCTACAGAAACGCAGTCCTCGAGTTTTTTGCTCCTTGTTACTTGCCTCTTACCAGTCCGAGTAGTGAGTGACCCACACAGCTGTGCATGTATAAACTTGCCTAAACAGATGCATTGGGAGGCGAAGGAGCTTAACAGTTATACTCACACGCACACATCGTTACATAGAATAAAAGACACCTTCGAATAGAATTCGTCTGGGAACACGATTGTATGATTTATTTGGGTAGGAAATAACTTATACTAAGTAATGACTAAACATCTCACAAACAAGCACCATCCACAAGGAGCACCTATCCACCTTTAAAATCTTTAGAAAGACAGCATGACAAAAAATGAAACAAAGTAAGAAAACATTTCAGTGTAATCGAGAATGACATTTTGCTTACTTGATTAATTTAGTCGTAAAGACCTGAGGGAAACTACTGTGCATGCCTCAGCGTGTTTGGGAACTTGCAGGAGAATAGAGGCATGGGATGATTTCAGTCACCTTAACTGACTCATGCCCAGTTACTTGTCTAGGGAACTAGAATAAAGTGCCAGATCACAGGACAACCTGAAAGTTGGCCAGTTCATATCCATAGCACATCTGCTGCCCTCAAGTGGAAGAATGTTGATGGATTCATTGCTTTTTAATGTTTCCTGTTTCAGTGACCATTATTTATTATATTGTCATTTGAGAAATGAAGACATATGTCTTTATCCTGGTGATGAGAACCTGACCATGTAATTCCATATTATTAAGTTAGTAGACATCGGATAGCCTACATTTTCAACCTAAAGCATATTTCTTAAGCGTCCATGTTTATACTACAGGCATATTTTCAAGTGTCCATGCTATGTTGTATGCATACTCTCTCCTGAATTTCTCTGCTGTGGTGGAGAACATCTAACTAACCTTGGGATCTATTCTTACTCTTGTGGCACCAGCGTACCTGAGTTGGTTTAACAATACATCTACATGGATTAAAGACATAGTCAGCGGTGCTGGATGACATTGCTGATGTTTATGTGTGTGTTAATGTTTAACATTTCTTAACAAATGTTTTTGTCCAACACAACTTTCATTATTTTTCAAACTATGACCAAATAAGACATGCCATTAGAATGTTCAAAGAGAAACTCTTTGTTATTCACATCAAGTCACTTTATTCATATAGCACATTTCACACAACACAATAATAATAACAACAAAAAAGAAATCAGTAATGATGAGATTAAATTAAAATGTAAAAGTAAAATAACATAATGATAATTAGATAATATAGTGTATCTACAAAGCAAGCAAACAAACAAACAAACAAACAAAAAATAGATACATCAAATAAAATTGAAGGCTGGGCAATTAAAATAAAAGAGGAAATGATCAGGGAGTATTAAAGGCTAGGGAAAAAATATATGTTTTTAACTTGAATTTAAAATTATCAGTAGCATGGATGGACTTAATTTGGAAGGGGAAACGGGGGGCAGAAACAGAAAAGGCTCTGCCACCTCTGGTTTTAAGATGAGAGGGAGGAGCAGAGAGGAGATGTTGGGAAGAAGATCTGAGTGACCTATGAGTTATTGATTTGTGGACAGGGAGCCCAGCTGCTTTGTTTCCAGTTCACAGAGCAAGGGCATCATAAGAAAGATCTGTTTTATGGTGTTCTTACAGAATAGTACCTTTAAGTACCATCGTCCTTCTCTGAAGATCCCCATTTCAAAGAGCTTTCACTCTAAGACTGGACTTAATGTGTGAGGAACTGGTCCAAAGTGATTCAAGTTGACTTTGAATCAAAATGTCTTCTCTGTATTGTATAGAGACATTCAGTAGAAGAAGGGAGTAGGCTTGCCGCCTCTTGTAATTTCCTGAAACATGAAACAATTATTGTCCTTCACAGGCAGTACTGTTTGATGATAGGCCAGTTTCATATGGCCACAGGCCATGCTATGGTGCTTTACCTCCTGTTTGAAGTTCTGTTTACATTAACCTCTACTCAGAAGAGGGAGCTCAAGTAAGACCTTCACAAAAAAAAAGATTTTTCAATTCCTTGTCACCCCATGCAGCATACAACACTTTCCATGTCTTTTTGTTGTATGTCATCTGTCCTCATCCATCAGATTGTGAGGTATAATCCTTGTCAGACAACATCACTGCCCATAGTCTATCACAGAAACATAGGCAACGTGACAGACTGTCTTGGTTTTTTCCTGTCATGTGTAATTACATCTTAATTCCCAGGGTGCTCCTGGAAGATGAACACAAAACAAAGTGCCACAGTGTAACAGATTATTATTCTCCTATATATTTTCTCTACTCTGAGCCACTGAGACAATAAAACTCAAGAGGTGAGAAATCAATCTACATTCCTCAGATCAATGGACAGTCTTATGGGATGATCTTTTAAGACCTGCCAGAAGTCAGTACACTTCACCTTCTGCATGTCAAAGTTGGGTAATCAGTCAAATGGTTATCTTGTGGTGATAGTAAGGCTTTAACTTCCAGGAGGCCTGAGAAAACTTGCCAGTCATTTAACCTTATGGCGATTTGTGTCCGAGGAGGCCGCTTGCTAACGCTGGTAGATGCATCTTACATCACCACAGATTTTTCTGGTTACAAAACCTATGTTTTCAGATTTAACAGTCAACATTTCTCTTTACAAAATACCAAGTCATTGATCAAAGTTCCGTTTCAAAGCACCTCGTCATGCATGCCTTCACACGGATTGGCTGTTATGAAAAATCGCCTGGATTTATTGCACAATATTTGCATAAAACAGACAGCTTTTCTACTTTTCCCCCGCCCATCTGGTGACGTGAGGCCAAATTGCCTTCACTTGACACCTGTCGCCGGCTGTCATTCAAAATGAATGGCATCTCATTGCCATACATCTGTGTTTTTGTCGCCTGTGTGACCAAGGGGTAACTAACCGACATTTGACCTTGTGACAGTATTTTCTGACTTGAACAAAGCTGTTGTGATTATCAGGCTCTTGTGTACAACATGAAGGCCATTGTTTGACAGGCCTTTCCAAAACATTATTCTCTTATTGGTTAGTCAGGAAATTGTGTTGCGATTGTATCAATTTCGAGGTTTCTCCAAAAAACTCTTCTTGTCAGTTAGCCAACACTATACAGACTGCATTTTATCACCTAGCACTAAAGTTTAAAGTTTGTTCATACACTATCTCTTTTCTATCTACATCATTCTCTCTCTCTCTCTCTCTCTTGCTGTCCATGCTGCTGCTGTTGCTACTCTTGTGCCAGATTGGAATGTCGGGAGTTAGGCTGAGCAGCAGGCAACATGAGTGAGTGCTCATCTTTATCAGTGTGGAATCAGTGAATGCGGAGAGGTGCTCTATCAGCCCTTGGGACGGACGTGGGGGAGTGGGTCGGCATGATAGAACGGTCTCCAGTGCCTTTGACTTTCCCCAGACAACAGCCATCTTTCCCAGAGAAGCCGCTTTGCATATTGATGTGTCTCATAAATGTATATATTCTGGGAGGGGGGGGGGGGGGCTCATGCATGCATGCATGCTCACATATCAGCTTACACCCGGAAAAGAAAGGCAAGGATTTATGGGTGCTGTCAGTCGCTGTTTATGAGTTTGAGATGAGGTTGGAAGAGACGTGGTCTATAGCAGCAGATCCGGAGTTGCAAACATGCAAGAACAAACCCCTTGAACAGACTTTCTTTGTGTGTGTGTGTGTTTCTATGTGTATATATATGTGTGTGTGTGTGTGTTTGTGTGTGAATGAATATGTGTGTGTATCGTCCTGGTAGTCTCAGATTATCTCTGAGCCCTAAAGCTAAATCCTGCACTGTGATCATCTTTTATCCTGTGATCAAGCAAGGCTACGTGTCAAGTTCAGTCTTGAATTTGCCGATAGGTTGGTTGCCGGATACTTGGATTCCCTGAGAAGAAAGAAATAAAAGTTCAAGGGGATTGAAAGCATTAATCAGCCCAATCAGAACTTAGCTGGACCTCAGTGTTAGTTCAAGTCATTGGGTCTTGGGTTGTTGTAAGTGTGCTTCTTTTCTGGCACTTGGATATTTCCGTGTGTGTGTGTGTGTGTGTGTGTGTGTGCGGGGCGTTTGCTTGTGAGGGAGTGTATTTGTAAGTGTTTTTGTTTATGCATGTGTATGCATGTGTGAAGGTGTGTGGGCGAGAGTGACTGCGTACTGGGAAGGCTTTGCTCTTTTAAGTGAAAAAAGCAGAATATTTTGAGATGCTGCGTCTCCCTGTTTTTTTTTTTTTTGAACAGTAGACCGCCAGACTTGCTTCTCCGACTCTCAGTGATCTTTTTTTGAACTCCCTGCATTTGAACCTTGAGTCGTCTTTTTCTCTTTCTCTCTCTCTCTCTCACACACACACACTCTTTATTATTTATCTGTTCTCTGTTACTATTTCTCTCTCTAGTCTCTTCCATGAGCATAAGTTGTCTGAGGTCCTTCTCCTTGCGCCATGGAAGGCTCCCACTATAGTCAAATCAAACTTTATCCATGTCTGTGTGAAAGAAACTCACTGAACAGACCCATAAAAGAGCCTCTTTGTCATCCACCTTGAGTCTTTTTGTTAGCATACTTGGCAAGCATGTTTCTCTCTTGGCCCATCAGCATGAGAAGGTGACTCAAGTTTCCTCCTCTGACCAGTTCAAAGAGGGGATAATTGAGCAAAATGTCTGTAATGAACATCATTTCCTGCTTTCCAGTAGAGAGGTGTTGATTGGTTGTTTTTGTGCAGTTGTCAAGGCACCTCAGTGATGGAACGGCCAGTGGAGCCTCCTGAAAATAAAACACCAATATCAACAATTTACTCTAACTTGGGTGAGTGAGGCAGGGGAACTTTGAGCGAGCGATCGTTTTAGTGAGTGTAAACTGCTGGCCTGTGATGACTTGGATGGGATGTTTAAGAAAAAACATCTTAAGCTTCTCCTGGACTGGAGGTTTGCATTTTAGGCAGGAAGCTCATATTTACAAGCAATGACTCCCTTTGCAGGCCATCTTACAACTTACAACCACCCATGGCAAAGTCTGCTATGGTTTTCGAGCTGAACTCTGTGACACTTCTCTGTTGTGTACTTTTCTGATGTTCATATGTTCATATCCTCTCATAGAATAGCTGGGTGCTAATAGGAAACTGTTGAGAACAACCCCAAAGGACAATCTTGGGTGTGGCCAAAAAGAGTTGGAAAGGCCTCCAACTACAAAAACAAACCCCTAAGGTGGACAGACAAACAAACACAAATTGCCATCCTATCTTGAGCTTGATGTGTTGGCTTTAGCATTATGCTGAGATATTATCACTGGCATGTTGGTCTTTATAATGTTTGTTCTCTTCCTGTACCTCTGTCTTTTTTCCTTTCACTGCTACAAGCATTCCCTCTACTCTTTCATTTACTCTTTCATTAAGTTTGTTGATGAAAAACAAAACACATATTTTGACCAAATTTCCAGACAGTCAATGAGCATTGTTAGCTCTATGCTAATTATGTGGATAAATGGAAACAAATCCATCATTCAGGACACTTTTCTCTTCTGGAAATGCTAATGATCTTCATTACCCTAATTGGTAAATGTGGCTGCACCAAAGTCTTTGCTGCTTCAACACTTTTTATTTGCCTGATCAATCACGAGTTCAGGAATCATACAAGCTTTGCCTTGGCCGTGTCAGCAGGAGTTGGGGAGTTGGGTGATTTTTTCATAGCTTGTCCTGGGCACGTGATAAGCTCATTTTCTGGAGTCCCTAAAAAGCTCAGGACTTTAGGATTTGCTTTAGGCTTGGCCATCTGCATCATAGAATCCATGTCAGGAGTTTAATGTATTGTACTGAAAGAAGCAGCATTTCCAGTACATGTAATCCTTCTCTAGTTTCTCAGTGGTACGACTGGGCTTTTAGCACGTGTGTGGTTTGTTGTCGTTGCGTGTGTGCATGTGTGATTTTGGGGGTGTCTGGGGAGGAGGCTCATCTGTGTGAGTACGTGCTGCTCGTATGCAGACTCTAAGCAGGTTAAGCTCTCGCTCTCATTCTCGTAAATCCTAGCGTCCTGGCACACACATCCTTCCCTCCCTGGTCTTCCCCACACTTGCACGCGTAATGGATGCATGAGGATGGGTGCATGGCCTTGGAAGAGGTATGTGTGTGTGAGAGAGAGTAGTGGAGGGGAAGGCAGCAAAGGGGGGCTGCTTGCGTGTGTGTGTGTGTGTATGTGTGTACATTTGATTTGAGGGGGAGGCAGCAGGAGGGGGAGTTTGCCACCTCCCTCCTCCCTTCCCCTCCAAGGAGGATTACCATCCCATAAACCAGAGGGTCTGAAGTTTGTCCAGGCTTACTTGACTCATCTTGAGCTTGAATTGTCTGTGCTAAGAGTTGGTCATTAGTCCAGAAGCAGTGGCGATGCTTATCGCTCTCCTCTTCCCCTTCCTCCCTAATGGATCTCTCCTCCACTCGGAGTCCATTTGTCCAAGAGCATCCAGCGACAGATCGTCCGCTCCTGAAGGATTACCCCATGATGGATGACAAGAAACAGCAAGAGGAAGAAACAAAACAAATCAAAACGCCAGAAAAAAAGCGTGTTGTCTTGAGTTTTACTTCTTTACTTTGACACATTAGAGGTTTGGATGAAATGTTGTTGGTGTGTGTGTGTGCGTGTGTGTGTGTGTGTGTGTGAGCAGGGAGCTATTCATCTCTTCATCTCCAAGGGTGATGAGAGTAGGCCCCCGCCAGACACACACGCACACACTCACACTCATACACTCCTCCTCTATCTGATGTTGGGGGGTTAAATGCAGAGTCACAGGAAGCTCTTTCTTTTGCTGATAACCCTCCCTGCTTCCCCCACCAGCTCCACAGCTGTTTCTTTCCCAGAAGCCCCAGGAGTGAGGTCATTGGACAAACAAACACATGGGGGCTGACCCAACGCTCTGTGCAGCACTGTACATTGTCCTGTTATCGGTTGCCGCCGAGCCCCTTACCTCCCCATACACACGCACACACACACCTCACACACTCCCATTCCCAGTCTGACTCTCTGGACATGTGCTTGGTAGTGACAGATCAACGATTAGCGTGATTCAGTCTTGTGGTGGAGGCGCCAAGGTCTGTTGATTGAATTTCTGAGGAATGTGACCAGAGTTCTTGGAAGTAACGGATCAGACGTGGAGCAGGGAGTGGGCTTCACCTCATGACCTTGCTCACCTCCCTGCCCAGATGTTTTGTAAACTCCAAAGGTTTCAGGAATAATTATAGAAATAGCTATGGCTGGACTAGGTTTTTCTGTGGCGCGTAATATTTAGTAGAAGTAAAAAGCTACCATCCCTGTTTGGTCCAAATGCATTAAATGCAGTTTAATGGCAGTATCATATCAAGCTGAAGTACTGGGACAGTACTGTTTCATCGGCTGTAACAAGTTATTAGTAATTTTGGTATGGGGTATAGGCCATCGTTTGGTGTCAAGGATTGTTAGTCTGAAAGGTGGGGAAGGGTTGAACTCCTGACACAACATACAATATAAAACGAAGGAAGGATAATGTTTACACAACGTAGGTGGAGCACAAACACATAGCCATTCATCCATGCTGGGGAACATTGTTAAGTGCATGCTGGCAGGCTTTGTGGTGGCATGCAAGCACATGCAGCAAACATACACACTCACACACACACACACACACTCTCTCTTTCCTTACCTCTATATCTTGTAGACACACACATACATACCAGCTGTGCAAATGCAACAACCTTAACTGTCTGGCATAACAAGACAGTAAGCATGTGTTGTGGCCTTTGACTGCATGGGAAAAGGGGTCCGGTAATATCAGAGGAAATAGAGCAACACTCTGCGTCTGTGTCATTGTGGAGGGGGACAGGAACTCTGACCGATTGATTGCAAGTGCGTCTATTCTCAGTCCCAGAGGTTTGTATGTACAAAGTGTTGTTGGTTTGTTAGTAATTCACCTTCATTTGTTTTACCCGATACCTGTAATTTTTTTTCCACACACTTTATCACAAACGCAGCTCATGAAGTGCTATTACCAGAGAGGAGGAAGGTTAGTAGCTTTTCATGTCACAGGAAGTGGTTCACAATGGCCAACCAGACTCATTCATCACAGTGAAAGTTCTGTGATTACTGTAAAACCAGGAGCAGGTAACACGTGATAATGGACAATAATGGAATTCTCCTTACGTACGTACCGGCCCCTTAGAATCCAATACATCATCCCACAGTGTATGGGGCTAATCATTGACTGCATCTGTTATTGTTTATAAATAATACTGATACTGATTTGGAAAGTCCTTCAGAGTCACCTCACTTAACCACAAGAAATAGTAGTTTTCCAAGCAGACAGGGATTTTTAGATGAACCTTAATCCAGGATTAGCTCAGACGTAAACCTTGGGCTAAACTTTGAAAGCAGATCCTCCATTTAAACTCTTAAGAGGTACTCTTTTTTTCATCCAAACAAAATCCTCAAATATTTACTTTGAGACCTAACGTATCTAAAATGGTGTATACTGTAAACGCTCCAAGATCTCCTCTGGTAGTCGCTATCAGTGTGGCAGCAGGCGTGCCGCATTCTCACATGTGCACTGGAAAAGCAAGTGAATGTTGACACGTCTCTGGTGCTAGTCAACACAAACGCCATTTAAAAGTGCACACAGTGCTGATGTGTAATGTTGGATTCCTGCTCCGAGAGCTATCTCTCTCGCTGATGTGGGCTCTGACTAACCTAAAACAGCTGTGGGGCTTGGCGGGGCATCACTCGCCTCCTTTGTCCACCGTGCTACCCTGACCTTTCTGCTCAGCCAAATCTGCTTAGAGGTGCCAATGGGGGTGGGCGGGGGGACATCAGTTTTTGGCAAAAACAAATTTGAGCTCAGAAAACGACAAAATCTATTTCGCCTATGTTTGCTCATACAGTAGAGAAATATCATGTATATCCCACATAGTCAAACACACATTTGTCTAGCCTTGTCCATATGCAGTCAGGTGGACCCATCAGACACCTTTGAATCTTAATGTAGTCCTCTCCAGGTTTCATCCAGGCTTTAAATCATATAATCCCAGTTTCCTTAATCGATTTACTCACTATATGAGTAGTATATAGTGAGTAACCACTTTATTCATGAACTTTCTATTGCACTATGCAGTGAATGTGTTGTTCCAAACACAGCAAACCTCATTAAAGATGTCAAGACACATGGACTTGAAAAGTTCAAAATTGCATCACTGTTGTTGAGTCTAGCAGCAGGTTTGTTTGATTCATGTGTGTACCTGCTTTTACACTGTGCATTACTGATGAGCTGATGAGATGAACAACCTGATGGGCAACTTTCTCAGCCGCCCAAGAGCTCAGTCAGCTCTGCATGCTGTTGACACCTTGAGGCCCAGGACCCTGCTGTTAAGTCAATATCTGTGCTAGGTGTCCTACTGGCTCAGAGCTGGACGTCACTCTAAATCTACAGACAGACATGCATACACCCACACACACACGCTCTCTCTCTCACACACACACACACGCTCACACACACACACACGCAGACATACACACACATAGCGAGACACACAGGCACGGTCAAATCCTCTTAGTCCTGGGGTATTGTCGCTTTGCTGTAAGAGGATCCATAACCCTCTCAGGCTTGATTGTGCTCCCTAAAGAGGAACCCTTGAGATGTTCTTGGGATCATTCAAGTGTTCTTGAACACAGGTAGGAAAATACACCAGCAAAGGCACCTACCATATGGAAAACTCCAGTAGTGAACATTGAAAACATATGATTGAGAACATATATCTGTCTTATCAGAACAAAGCAAGAACCCACATACAATTTCCCGTATATACTATGTGTAGTCCCAGCCAACATTTATATGTGGGGAAGGGTTTTTTTAATTTAAGATTTTGTAGTTCTTTTTTCTTCAGAATGAAAAAAAAATGTTTGAGATTTTTTAAGAATAATACACCAGATACCCCTTACAGACCCTTGCCATAACCACAAAAAGTTATATGGATGTTCTTTTTCTCTGTGCATCTTGGGAATCTCAGTAATCTGTCATCTGTCCCATGTCAAAGTACCAATTATAAGATGTTTGTCACTTATTTACTAATAACACCAATCTAAAAGTAAACACATCCTTTAAATGTATATTTCAGTGCAATAGTTGAATGTTGTGGCCTGTAATGGTGGGTTCCATTTGAGTGACTGCTCCATATGTAGTCTCTCCTCCTCTGTGTCCTGCAGGCTTGCAGCTGGCAGGCGGGATGCGAGTGTACACGTCTGGCGAACAGGAGGCGGTCAACGGCACGGATGTTCGGCTGAAGTGCACCTTTGAGAGCAAGGAGAACATAAATCCAAACGTGCTCTCTGTCTCCTGGACCTTTCGGCCTTTAGGCCCCGGTCACGATGAGTCGGTAAGGGAAGGAGAGAGGACATGGAGAGACAAGAGGGATGCAAATGGAGCATTAATTTAGAACACATGTATAGATCTGTAGTTGTGCCACAGAGACACTTTGTTGCAAAAGCAACTGAACTTCCCAGTTCCCAGGAATATCTCTGTAATGGTCATCATGAATAAATGATCACATGAATACTCTACATCCTACATTGTAAAATCAGGATCAGAGTTTATATTGTCAAGTTAGTTAGATAAAGGAGGATGGGGGATGGAGAGTACCATCTGTTAGGTGGAGTTAGTCACAGCAGGAAAAGATATGCCTTACTCTTAATTGAGCTCATTGTTGATAAGGGTCTTGTTTGGATTAAACCAAGTAGAATATCTAGCAAACAGAGGAATGGCAGAAAAAGAGATCAGCCCACAGGAACAAAACGTGCAAAATAAAACTGTACCAGTTGTTTTGGAATTACCACACAAGTAAATAGAAGACAAGTTTAATAGTTTTCCAGAAAAGTATTTAACTTAAAGGTACACTATACAAAAAGTTTAGGTTAATTTACCATCTTTATAGTAAGTTTTATGGTTAAAAGGCTCTCTCAGCTACTGTTTTTAGCTAATTTACCTCACTTGCAAGATGACCCTGATGCTGATTGCTGATCCTTATGAGAATGTATTTATTATCTTGTCAGTCTTTCCAAAAATGACCAATGCTGGATTCTATCCTTTATCCTCTAGTTTGTAAATCCACATGTGTGCGAAAGAATTTAGAATGATTGTAGGTGGAGCTCAGTTGTTAAAAAAGACTTACAATAACTTTAAAAAGACATTGGATACCTTTCATTCTTTAAATACATGTTTAAATACATGCTTTACATACTTATAAGTGCTTATGGATGTGACTAAAATTGATTCAAGTTCTTCAGCAGGGTGATACTGACTTGTTTATGTTGTTGTGGATGAAATATAGTAATTATTGTATTTACTGTAGTTCCATGATCTTTAAGTCGAAGTTTAAATGCTTTTACTCAAAAGGGGAAGATACTTGCTTGGATTTGTCCCACATTCAGCAGCTGGGTAATAGGTAGTAATGCCTTACTTCATGCAACTTTAGTGTTGGGTGCTGTTGGGTGCTGTGGGGTGCTTTGCATTACACTGGCCTGAACTCCAGGGAAAAGAGGACATGGCAGGACAGGGGAGATGATCTAAGGGTGGTACTGTTGACCACAAGCCAGTGGAAGTGAAAGATAGGACAGTTACTAGCTCTCACATGTGAAGTACTTTTTGTCTCTGCCACACACAAACAAACAAACAAATAAATAAACATACACACAAACTCACATACATTACACACACACACATACAGTACACACACAGACACACATACAGTACACACACACACACATTCACACTCTCCCCTTGTCTTCTTGCCCTAGGTGTTCTTCTACCAGAATATGGCCTACCCACCGCAGGAGGGGCGTTTCCGGAAAAAGGCGCTATGGGCTGGGGACATTATGGGTGGCGATGCCTCCATTATCATCCATGAGGTCAAGTTCTCCTTCAATGGAACCTTCAGCTGCGTGGTGAAAAATCCACCTGATGTGCACGGGAACCCGGGCACGGTGAAGCTCACAGTCGTCTACTCAGGTCAGTCAGAGCTCATGAAGACCTTCTGTCAGAGCAACAGCACAAGAGGGCAGTCACAGGCAGAAAAATAAAATGTAATACACATTTACACACTGAGAAATTTATAATCAGGTAAGGTAGATCAGCCCATAGTCCTGTTGTTCAAGGTGACTGTTGAGTGCTGTTGGTAGGTAGAAGAACAAGAAAATGTTCATAAAAAATGATCATAAACCATAAATCATAAATTGATGTAACACTAAGTGGGCAAGATAACAGTCTCAATTTCCCGTCTCAGTTTGACTGGTTGAGTAAGTGGCAAGTAACATAGAGCAAAGGGATTCATCTGTATGCTGATTCTGTATTCTGTATTCTGTTTTATCTTTTTTTAATTGCTATAATCTTTCCTGCCCTTCTCTCTCTTTTTTTTCACTCTCCCTCTCTCCCTCTACATCTCTCTTCTTATTTCTCTTTTTCTCCCCCACCTTTTTCTCTCTCTCTCTCTCTCATTCACTCTCCCCTTCCCCTCTCTCTCCCGCTGCAGCCTCTTTCTCGGAGATCGTGGTGGTGGCCGGGATCATCCTTGGGGCCATCGCTCTGATTATGGTGCTGCTGGTCCTGTTGCTCTCAATCCGACGCTGCCACAGGAAGAGGCAGCAGCGCGAGCAGGCCAGCGAGCTCCCACATCGGGAAAGGAAGGACCCGACCATGTGGTGAGAGCCTGCTGTGAGGGCTGCTGGGTGGGTGTAGTGGTGTTTCACTTGTGAGTGTGTGTGTGTGTGTGTGTGTGTGTGTGTGTATGTGCGTGTGTGGTGCGTATGGAGGGCGAATTAATTCATCTTTGACTGCTCCCATCCCACCCCTCACTCACCCCACACACACACACTCACCCCACCTCCCCTACACCCCACCCTCCACTATTTAAAGGGGATTGTGGTGCTCAGCTCTTGGACTTGGATTTCACTAAAGCACCAGTCAGACGCTCTGCTTAAGAGGCTCATGGGAAGGTTTTTTTTTGTTGTTGTTGTTCTGTGGACCTGACCAGACCACTCCTGAGGCTGAAGCCAAAATTCTGAAGAGCTGATGGTGCCTTAGTGTTTTATCTTTCATACATGCTATATCTACTGGAAGCCTTGCTTCAACACAACTTCACTTTCTTGGTTGCTAGCTTGTTTGTGTTTATTTCTTAAAAAAATGTTAAATTCTTTTACTGAAAAACAAACAAAAAAACACACAAACTTTCACATTCAAGGTGAAGTCTGACAATCTCTGACGAGGTTATTGTATCATGCTTCTCTACACACTAATAAGGCTTTAGGGGGATCACGTTACCACATCTTTTACGACCTCACAATACCTAGCAAGCAGCTGTCCTTGGTCGCTCAAGTTCTGTGCAGTCTCTGAGCAACTTGTGTTGGTGTCTCAGAGCCACCTCAAGGTGCTTTCTTGTCCCTCGTTCACAAGCAGCCAATGGGCCACGAGCATTTTTTTTAGTCAAGGGCATCTTGCTCTGGATTGCATAAGCAAACAATTTCTTTCAGCACATTTCAAAGAAGTGGTAGATTCTGCTGATGTTTCACTCACTGGGCTGCGTTCACTCAAGCTAAAGCCAAAATGAACGCTGGCTGGAAAAAGTAGCTGGTGCTTTAAGACTTTGCTGCTGCTAATGCCCGTTACATTTCTGTTATTGCTGAGGTTGCTTTTGAACAAGCTATTTGTCTTTTTGGTCTCCTTCTACCATCTCTTCTCCTCTCTCTCTTTTTTTTCACTCTCTCTCCACCTTTTTTCCTCTTTGTGTGGGGTTTTCAGGCCTGCCTGAGTGTTTTGCCTCTGCTCTCTGTGAACAACAGCGCCTTTAAATTTGTAACATCACCTCAGAACACATTTAGACAGACACTGCTGTTGTTCAAGAGAGCACAATTTTTTCCACCCCACTGACGTGAAACACAAAGATTTCCTGGGCTACTTCATGAAAAGAATAGGCTGTGTAATGCTTGCTGCATCCCATGCTGCACGGCAACAGCCTCCGACAGAAACAAATCCTGTTTTCCCTTACACAGTTTGACCCTTCTGTATGTGTCCTATGTGTTTGTGTGTATTTGTGTATGTGTGTGTCTTGGCTGTGTGCAATTGAACATGTGAAACAATAGCCACCTTTCAAAAGCAGAACACCTGTATGAGGAAGTGGAGTCGTTTGACGTGGACAGTTCCGATTGCATGATTTCAGACCCAAGCAACAAAGACTCCAGTTCCTCAGAAGAAGATGAGCGAAGCTCAGATGAGGGCGGAGACACAGATTCAGACAGAGGCCCGCCAGCAGACCCTGAAGAGACAAGAGCGAAGATGGTTCATCAACCATCTCTTGACAATACAATGTGAATTTTTTTTCTTTTTTAATGAGATCCTGAAGTAATTGCAATCGGAAGGAAGTATTCAAGTATTTGATTTTGATTCTGTCTCCCACTGGTATGATGAAACAACATGAAGGCAGGCCCGGGATGAACAGATGGAAAATAGACTACCAGAAATGCCAACCTTTGCCAAGTGACAAAGCACAGCGAAAATCGATGTGGCGTAAGAGCCAGGCGTTACATATCCCTAAACTACCCACACATCAATGCCTTTTTTACAGGAGTTAGCACATGTTCTTAGTGCTCTAGAATACTGACAGAACTTCAGTGGAGATGTTGCACATGAGCTAAAACAGAAGTAGGCTACTGCTTTAACCTTTAATGACCTCACAAGGAGACAGCTGTTTTCCAGTTGAAGTCTTAAAATGCATCAGAAAATCTCAAGACCGGTGAGAATAGTATTGTATCTGAAAGAAATATTTGAACTGTTTACATTACCTAGGATACAGTGATATGCACTCAGATTATCCACTGAATGTTTAAAGATCGTTTGCCCTGCACTCAGCCAGTGCCTCATGCCAAGTATTTTCCTCAGTACATTTGTAATGTGTTCAGGTTGTAGGGTGAATTTAACAGTTTGATAGTCTTAGTCTGTCAGAGATACAAATAGGACAAACGCCACAGATGGTCAAGCCTGACACTTACCTACAGTATTAACCTTTGCCCTATCTATCTGACTGTCACACTGAAAGGTGTGTTAAGTGTTAGCTTGTTCAAGGTTGGGCTGGCCTTTAAGACGACTTCTCTGCGGAATCTGCAGATCCCCCTGTGTGAGCCTCATTGGCCCGGGGCAAGTCTGTACCTGAGACTGTGCCACTCCCTTCCTTACTCTTTCCCTCTGTGGTCCATGGAAGGAAAAATCCATGAAGATCCATGCCAATTCCAGCCAGCCAGCCAGACAGTCGCTGCCAAGGTATTTCCAGACCTGCCAGCGCAAATAAGGATTTGCTTGCCCATCACAGAGGTTTATAAGTGGCATCGCAGATTATACGGCTGCTCAGAAATGTACACACACAAACACACACGATCTCTTTCTCCCCCTCTCCCTCTATCTTTTATACAAACACACACGTGCACGCACACACAGACACACATACGCATGCACACACACACAAAGTTTTGTGTTCTGTTCACCACTAACTACATACTTCAAAAGTATTTTGTATTTTGTGGCTGCCAAAGGTCAAGTGGAATTGTCTGCTTCTGAAGGCGTCAGTTGCTGATATTTTTTTTTGAAAATTGGGGTAAGTTGGCCCTTTGCATGCAGGGGTTTGCACACACACTCTGGCCTGAAAACCCTTTCTTTGATAAAAACGCTTGTTAACTTGCAACCTCTCTCTGGTGAAAAGTACTAACAATTTTAACATGTCTTTTTTTGAGATGTTTTACCCTGTCAATTGTCAATTGTGTCACCTGAAGTTGATATATTTTTATTGTTTTATTGAAATTTCACCTTTTTCCACTTAAAGGTATTCTAAATGTCAATGTAAATTGATTTACAGATTTTTATAATAAAAAGAAAGTTTTAGCCATTACTTGGAGTTAAACTGAGCTATTTTTTTGTTGGTGGAACTGTCAGATAACTACTCAAATCATCTACACTTGAATATCCATTTTCCATGGGAGTGCATTGCCATTAATAATCAACAAACATAACAACACACTTCAGGTTACTGGTGCGTCACCCCCACACATTGCATCTCAGTGATTAACCTGCCTGCAATGTGGTAAAAACCTATACATCAACTGACCAGCAGGTGTCACCGTGGAGCAGCAGAGAGGAATGGAACGTCCTGCTGTTTGCCGCTGGCTTCTTTGGCTAATGGTCTACCCTCTAAGGACACACACAGCACATATCGCAGTCTAACAGCCTCTAATGTCTGTGCCACAGGAAGTGGCCCAATTGCAACCAAATCTCTTCTCTTAACTCAGTTATCTACTGCTTTGAAAGCTATATGCCAATCTTTAAAACCATACAAACCACAATAAACAGCGAGCAATGTCAACCTGTCTAAAGGGACACAAATGATAGCTAAGCCTGAATGGTTCATGGGCATGTGGAGAGACAGAGTTGTCTGTGAGTCTATTTGCCTGTGTCTCTGTGCTTTTTTTTTAACCCCCACTGTCCCCGACCGCTACTGTTTGTGTCTATGTGTGTATGCACACACGTGTGTGTGTGTGTGCGTGTGTGTGTGTGTGAGCACTGGGTCAAGGTGCAGTGGTTAAAGTCTACTTTGGTCGATCTTCTGTTACTGAGTGCCAGTGAGTGAGGGAAGAGAGGGACGTGCTAAAGAGGCAGACCAGTGAACTCAGCTATTTGATCAAATTCCCCACGCATGATTCCCTGGCCAGTGCTGATAGGAGCAGTGGTGCTTTAATCTAAATTCTCCTCTTATGTCAACAGAATCAACACTCTTTTGTCTCTGTCTCACACACACACACACACATTTTACTTTTTCATTGTTGCCCAAAACTCTGATAAATAGACATAAAGACATAAATGTAACTCATACATATAAATGACATAAATGTAATGTAGGTACTCTGACATGTAGACTGTATGACACTGATACAACTTGTTCACCAAAACGAAACTAAAAGAACACACTCGCTCATACACACACACACACAGACACACACACACACACACACAGCCTAACTAACTCTCTCATACACATATGTGTGGGAACACATTCTTCTAAACCACACCCTGAAATTATCATTGCAATCACATGTCTAGACAGTTAATAATATCCACTAAAATAATAATAACATAATAATATATAATAATAATATCCACTAAAACACACCTAGACCTATCCTGACAAATGGGAATATGGGATGGGACATCATAATGATATGAGTGGTACATACACAGTGAACAGCCCAGAAGCTCAATATCCTCCCCTTGTGTGTGGGTTGATATTGTATGTAAGCCAGGCTATGAAAGAAGGACTACAACCACTGATATTTACAATTATCAATTCCACTGACTGAGGATAAAATCGGGATAGAATTCTCAGTTTCTAAAATTTTATATTTATTAGGACACAGAAGAAAATGCATCTCGTTCCTTTGGAGATGTTCTACTATTCCTGGGACTTGCAAGGCTCAAGATGGCACAGTTAGTCACTAGGGCCTCTCCAGTTTCCCTTTGTTCATTTTGCTGTGCTGAAATCTGATAAAGTGATGGAGTGCCAGAGTGGCAAGAGAATCAGACACTGAAGGACTATGTGATCTCTCGTTCCCACATGAAAGATAGAGAGATGTTTTGTTCACCCTGCAGATGCCAAACAGAGACTTCTTTTAGCCTGGTGCATCTATTCATGAACCTTGCAATTCACTCACACTCCTCTTTCTCTCTCTCTCTCTCTCTCTCACACACACACACACACACTCAAAGCCTAGCTCAAATAAATAATGTTGCACTATCTAACATTCTCCTACAAGTAAAGGTTGGCTTATCACAAGTCTCTGATAATCGTCTTGGAGATGGGCACTGAAGATGATTTAATAGTTGGTCAAAATAGAACATTTTCAAAGTATGGGCAACACCTCTCCATGGGCTAGTAAACAGAGAATCAAAATAATCTTCAGACGGTTTGCTTTCATGGGCCTGAGATAAACTGTGCACAACATGGTTGAAAAAATAAACTCATTAGGCTTAACTGCATGGCTAAGGGCTTGTCATTTGGGATGAAGATGGTGGCAATAACTGCTGAAAAAACAAAAACAATCTCTCCTGACTTCTTCCCTACTTTGCCCTGTGGTGTTACCAGCCAAGGAGTTGTGCAGGAAGGGCAGAGAAGTTAAAGTTGAATTCCAGTGTGCAAAATACAAGCCTACGCATAAATCTATTTAAATCACTAACATAAGATAGTAGGATAGCTTATAACTATTAAAAGTAAACTAAAAACTAAAAGCACTTGTTGTATGAAATACCCGAAAGTCCTACTTGAGTACAGATACCCTACCAAAAGTACAGATACCCTACCAAAACTATTACTTTGGTAGAAGTTCAAGTCACCCACTAGCATGTTACTTAAGTAAAAATTCAAAAGTGGTCTATAATTAAATGTACTTAAGTAATATAAGTAAATGTACAAGAATGCTTTAAAAAGTCTGTTTAGAAAGTTAGAAAATGTCAGAAAGAAGCTTGAGAAAACACACACAGTCCGAATGAAACATGGTGCCTATCACATCTACAGGTTTAACAAAGAATTTGTTGTTTGCACTTGTCTAATGAAAAGTCAGCTTCCCCCAAACTTTGTTGAAGTCAGTCAACCACCAAATTCAGCTTCATCTCATACTTGTAACTATGCTGCCAGTTGAAATTGTAGTGTAAAAGTAGCCAGTGCAATAAAGTAAGTAAATGCAATAAAGTTAGTAAAATTAAAAGTTGACAAGTAAAGTATACTGCCAAAAAATACGTACTATAGTTAAGTAATTTTACTTAGTTACCATCTCTATTCAAAAGTTGTCTAACCTAAAGAACAGGTTCAATTCAATTCAACACACATTTGTCATTTTTATACTCATTCACATCCATATAGCCTAACTGAATAATGTCATCGCTTGCCAAACCGTCCAGAACCCTACACTCTGGGCAAGCCTACTTCCTGAAACACCTGTTTTGTCAGGTAGGCTACGCAAGTAGTCTGCTGCAACGTATCGGAAAGCTTGACTCACGAAAAATATGGAGGACGTCTGGAAACCAAACGTGTGATTCTGTTTCAGTTCTCAGCTTTTATCTCCCACCACTTTTCGCCAAGTTCCATAATATGGATTTACTTGAACCTGGGAAGATATCAGCTAACCATGTCCTCTTCGACTGTGTTCTTTTGATCACGGGTGAGTTTCGGAATTCAAGTTGGACTCCCTAGGAAAACCTACCCTAAAACGTCACGCATGTTTATCTGTCGACAACGCTGTTGAAATTCTATTTTTTTCACCACCTAGCCTAACTTTACTGTCTTGCTGTACATCATGTGATAGCCTATGTTATGGTCATTATGAGTTTTTAATGGTCTTATTGTTCAGTGCAGAGTTGCTAGTCGTAGTCTTTCTTTTGCTTTTAGTTGCACAATAGGCTACCTGTTTACTTCACGCAGTGTAATGACTTTTCACAGTGTTACAGGAATATGATCGTCTTTGTCAAAATATTGTCTGTTCCTTAAAAATGCATAGGCCTATATTTTTATAGGCTCACTGATGTAATGGGCAAAATTATTCCTGTATTTTGGACAATCTATGGACCTGTGTCAACGTATTGCTTTGCCATAAGACACAAAGTAACAAAACATAGATGCCCATATTATTCATAACCCTTTTACCTGCGGTAAACTGAATAGTATTTAAGTTGATTAGTGTGCCACAGACTTTTTGAGAGAAACAGTTAAGATGTGTAGGTGACTTGACATTCTCACACAGAATGCTCGGAGTTAGGCCTAAGGCCTATGCACTTGCTGTATCATTGCCAAATATTAGGCCTACCTAGCTTTACCCACGTTGTCTATTTCATTTTGGTGGTGTGCAGATAACGTGTTTTCCCTCAATGCCTTCAGGTTTTTTGCTCTATGGTATTTGACACCCACTACAACAAGCTGTGGTAGCCTACATGCTGTGTCAGTGGACAATCTATCTGTCTACTAGCTGCCAGGAAATAAAGAACAGGGAAAGGTTTCAGTCACTCCCACACCCCTGGAATAACAACATCCTTGCCAGCAAACATGGCACTATTTTGACATGCGCATGATTTGTCATGCACGGCCAGTTTGTGCTAATTGCTGCTTTCCAATGGATGCTTATAGGGCAAGCTGGCTTTTCAGATAACAAATTCCCATGGTCCAGAGAGTACCTTTCCAGCTTTTTCACTGGCTAAAAATTTTTCTGAATAAATTCACTGCCCCCTCAATGTAGTTGCCTCATTGGACATCACAACAGCTGTCTTCTCCGCATTGATCCCGACTCTTTGAACAGCACACATGTGAAAGTGACCTAATCAGAGATTCAACACGTGTCCATATCCGTCTCTTCCGGGCCTTTTTTTGAGGCGTAATGTGTTTGCAGCCCTGTATTGACTCATTGAAAGGATTTAGAGGTGTTCTGGCTTTAATTGAGGACACAAGCATGTTTGAGTGTGCATCTAACTGCATACCTATGAGCCCAAAGGAGTTGTGCAGGTCACAGAGGGCAAATGGATTAGCACAAAATTCAATATGGTAGCTCTTGCCTCAAATGGCAAGAGAAGCAGGTTTCATATTCACATGCGCATCTGTGTGTCCCACACAGACAGGCTTGACACAATCCTTTTCTTTTTTTTTCGCCTGGAGAAAAGACAGCGAAGGGAACTTGGCTGGATGTAATTGTCAGGTAGGAATGGTCTTGCATGACAGAAAATTCAGAGTTGCAGGTGGGAGAGAGAATGCGCGTGCACGCACACACACACACGCACATGAACACACAGACACACACACACAGACACACACACAGACACACACACAGACACACACACACACACACACACACACACACACACACACACACAGACTTCCACACTAAATAGAGTGTGTCTGTCTGTGTCAGATCCAGACCATACCAGAGCCAGAGCCCACAGCTATCTGGGGCAGGTAACATTTCAGTCCAGCACAGCAAGCATTTCTTTGATTGAAGTGGACTGGCTTCACACTGTGAGTGATATAAAGGTCTGAATTTGTTTTCAAGAGGAGGCTCCAAGGAGTTTGTCTTTGCCTTTAACTAAATGCTGTGCACTAAGGTGCAGTGCAGACCAGAGAGTCAGTTTGAGAAGACCAGGCTGGTGTCACATTTGGGAGATTTGGATGAGGGACTAAAATATGAGTGTGAGTGAGTTTGTTGTAGGTGTTCTCAGAGTGCAGCATGGCAATGTATTTGAATTATTAACAGCCCTGGTAGCTTCTGCCAAATCATAGAGAGAAACAAGCAAAACAACACAGTTCTCCTCCATGTATCCATGCATAAAAACATATCACTACTCTGAACCTGCCACTGGGCAACACCCTACTAGAGCATGTTTTCACACCACTTAACACTCCCAATACCAGATGAAGCATCACAGTTCTATTTAATTGTTGTCACCTGAGCTAAATTATATTGATGCTGGATTAAAATTGCAGAGCATACTGAATATGGCAGAAAGTAATGTTTTATTTCGTTTTACATTCCTGTTTCACTACAGAGAAAGAATCAAATTTATGTTGAGAACCAAATGCATGACAAAGGTATTACTGTAGAAGCCTTTTAACAGCTAGGACACAGAAACACTGGGGGTGGTGTCCTGTTTTTATGTTCACATCAGAGTTGTTATGCCCCTCCCTTCTCTCTCTTCCTCTTTCTCTCTCTCATCATTAAACTAGTCTCTCAGTCTTTCTTTATTTCTACTAGCTATCTAAGCACAGGTCTCATTCAACCAGCAAGGTTACCCTTACACACTGTAACCCCACCCCTCTCCATCAGACATGCATGCATGCATGCACGCACGCAGGCACGAACTCACACACTCACACACATACACACAGGAGAGGCAGAACACTAAGTAGTGTCTACCACCAGCTGGGCCTGCCATCCTGCCATGCTATTTCATAGGGGCATGAGCCTCAGGGGAGACAGCAATGCATTGCATGATTTCTCTCCACTGGCAGGTCATGTTCAGTACTGCTGGGCTACAAAAGTGTAGTGCTTTCAGCAGGAAAAAAATTATGCTGCAGAGATGAATTTTGGAAATGTAGTTTGTTCATGGGAAATTTTTGCTAAATGTTGGTAAAAGTGGGTACATATGATTGCATGGGTATTAGAATACTTTCCTTATATTTGAACATAGCATTTCAGAAAAGTCATGGTAGTGTAGCTGAAGTGATAGTAGTTTCGCTTAAAACCATGAATGAGCCTAACCTGAATTATAAGATATGGTTGTCAGTCACTTTGTCATTGCTGTCATATCTTTTCCCTGAGATTGGAGTAGGCAAATCTGTGGTAGAGTGATGGCAATAGACTGCCTCTGTGAGAAAGATGCAAAAATTAACCAATTTCTTGATAAGAAATTAATGATTGGCTTTGAGTAATTGTTAAAAGGAATTTATAGTATTTCATGTCCTTCACCTGTCCTTCCCCTGAGACTGGAGTAAGCAAATATGTGGTAGAGTAATGGCAGGAGACTTGCCGTGTGAGAAAGATGCAACAAATCAATAATTGATTAATTTGATCAATAGTTGATTTATTTGATTAATAGTTGGCTTTGAGTAATTGTTAAAGAGAATTTATCATATTTTCCTGTTTATCTTCTTGATGATAAATGGAATACTGAGAGTACATGGAGGAACTGGAAGCCATGTTTGGCATTTGGTAACACCGATTATCATTTTATTACTATTACCTGACCTTTCATGTGCTACGAACAACTAATCCTTGTGTAGTGAAAATAGTTGCTGTCTGCAGCCCCAGTGGTGTGATGGCAGAAAAAAGAAAGAACTAGAAAAGAACTAATTAATCTACTCTGTATCATACTTGGAGGCAGTACCTGTCTTCCACATTTGTGGAGTCAGTGTTCTTCATCATTAGTAGTACGGTAGTAGCTGTAGTAGCAGTAGTAGCTGTAGTATGTAGTATGTAGTAGTATGGTCTCCCACCCATCTCTGCTTTTATTTGCATTATTTGTCAAAGTGCTAAAAAGTAGCACTTTGGCTCTGTACAAATGGCCTAGTGGCTTAATGGCCAATATTAGAGACTGGCAGATTACACATGCAAGAGGATGTTGAAGATGTTGTATCTTAAAACAAAATAGATGCACATTACACATTACATTACATTACAACTGCCATTTTATGTTTTTTGCATCTACAAAGCACTCAGTTGTCCTTCATTGTTTCTGTTTAATCACTTATCTCTGTCTCCCTATTACACTCTGTCTGTCTGTCTGTTTTCTTCCCCAATCCAGTGTTGTCCTCAGTGTCTTCCATAAAAGTTAGCGGCCCGCCTGAGATCAACGCGGTGCGGGGGGAGGATGTGACCCTTCCCTGTTCTTTCACCTCCAGCAGTAGCATTACGAGCCGCATGACTGTGGACTGGTCCTTCACCCCAAAGGTCGGAGGTGCCCGCCAAATGGTGAGTAAAAGTACTGCTTCTGCCTGTGTTCGTCATCGCCTGCGTATGCGTTTGCTTTTCATTTGAATTTTCATTAGAGCTTTTCTATGAAGCATGGCTGTGTTATGAGGAGTTGTTGAGAGACACTTTTCAGTAGTGAATTATGAAGAGTGACATGGATTTTTTTTTTCCTTTTTCTTTTTTGCTGACTTCCTGACAGCTCACCATGGCGAGCATTTATGTTGTATACCTGTGTCCTATTACCATCTCTTCCACATCAGCTACTCTCTCTTTAGTTTGTGTTTGTCTACAGTTAATTACTCCTAAACAGCTCCCTTGAGGGCACACGTCCTTGCAAAACATCTCTGTCTCATTCTGACATCCAGGCTTAGTGAGGAGAGTAACAAGAGTGTGCGGAGAGGCGTGTTTGTTTGCAGACTCTTTCCTGTTGTTTGAGTGGTAGCTGCGAGTGGGTACCCTTGGGAGTGTTTTGCTGACACCGTTTCAGTTTTAAATGTGGAATGACTTTCCCCCCGGGGGAGACAATGGGACAGTTTGCAGTGCAGATAGGCCAACTTTTTTCGTGGGAGGTAGATGACATGCTTGACTGCAGTGCTGAAGTAGTTGCTTTTTTGTAGCCATCTTTAGTCTATGTTGTTATTCAAAGTATATTTATGAGGGTATGTCCTCCAACAATTTGTGTTGTTTTGCGATGTTATGTTGTTGGACACCAGCTGCAAGAAATTCAAGCCTGTAGTTTGTTTGCCTGCAGGTGACATCTAGCCTCCTTCTCTCTCTCTCTCTCTCTCTCTCACTCTCTCTCTATCTCACACCCCCTGCTCTCTCTCTCATCTCTCTGTTTTGTAACTGACAGCTGCCAATCAAATAGTCAGTTTCAAAGTAGCACTGCTTTAGAAGTGATGCTGAGCCAGTTATGAGTCTTTTCAAATCTCTCCACCAGTGACACAGGACAGAGTCACAGCTAATAGTTTTACATTTAAGGCTGCTGCACACACACAGATATTTTCCATAACCATCCTGCTACACTCACCTGTAGATCCGATTGTAATTGTTCTAGTATTCAATGATTTTTCCTCTTAGTATGCAAGGAATAAGAGAGAGCCTTGTGGGAAATGGCTATACTTCAGTCATGGGGCATGGCCCAGAGCTACGGTCGCAGGTCATCTCAGCAGCATTACTTAGCGGATGCAGACAGTAAGAGGATTCAGTAAATCTCACCGTTAAGTGACCACCTCATGGACCCTGCATAAGTAACCACCGGATGTCGGCGCAGCTCATATACCATCTATCTGTGTTTTAAAGGTTAATATTTCATGAGTAGTATTGTATATGCCAGATCTTGACTTGACTTCTAGTTCAGGGGAGAGAAATTGTGGCAGTGGTGTCATGCAGAAAGGCTCACACAACACACACACACACACACACACACACATACACACACACACACACACATACATACACACACACACACACACACACACACACACACACACACACACACACACACACACACACACACACACACACAGCAGCTTGACTCTTGTTGTTTTTGCCCATTTTGTTTAAAGCTCCTACCACTGTGTAAACTCAGCATGAGGCGGATGGTACTCATCCGGAACAACCTTATCTCAGTCTGTGCTAGTGGAGGCTAATATTTTAAATTGAAAATTCCAGTCAGATGTTCCTCCAGAATGGCATCAGACAGCTCCCTTCTCCAAACTGGCTTCCTTAACACTC